>JAODAL010008939.1:0-114010 GCA_025379985.1 Phyllomedusa bahiana
CTGAAAAAACTGTAGTCTTTAGTATCTCTTTCATACTTCTTCAGCTTGTTCTGTAGTAGTAATGATCTTAGTTTTTCCACATTCGCTTTTAATTCATTATGAGTTTTTTCATATTGTTCAGTGTCCACTGTATTCTTGTATTCATTATCACAAGTCTCAATTTCTGTTTTAGTGTTTTTCATTGCCATTTGCAGGTGTCCTATTGTTAAGAGCATAAGGTCCAATGAGTACCGATTGGATATGGCTGTCCATTTTTCTTTGTACTCCAAATCTTCTTTCAATAATATAGGTTGGAGATTACTCCTCAAGCCTCTTGGTATTCTTAAGGCCTTAACGTACTCAGTTAGAGTCGACGCATGTAGTGTTAGACTGGTTTCTTTCCGCATCAGCTGTTCGAGTTTCCTTGTAAAATTAACTGCAAGTTCCTGCTCCTTTGTGTTCAAGGACAGACCAGCCGCTTCAGCTTGCTGCAATTTCTGTCGGCTTCCGTAAACACGAACAATTCTTCTCTGTTCAGGGTGAGATTCTTTATCTCGTCAAAAGACATTTTCAAAAAGTATATCAATACTTCACGGCTAGCAAGGAAAATAACATAATCCAATAATGCAATAATGCATCAATGCCGTATTATAGGGACTGCACACATATTAAAAATGAGAAATCATGTCTTACAGATACCACTCAGTTTCTTAATAAAATTCAAACTATAGAATGTGGTGATGTTACATTCATATGCACTCTTGACATCAGATCATTATATACTAACGTACCATACGATCTTGGAACACAGGCAGTGAGAGAGGCTTTGATGAAATATACAACATTAACAAATAGACACATAACTTTTTTATGTCGCTGTTAGACATAGTGCTGCTAAAGAATTTTTTTAGATTTGGCAATGAATATTTCATGCAAAATCAAGGTTCATCTATGGACTCGCCGGTAGCACCCAGCGTAGCTAATCTCTTTATGAACATGTGTGAAGCAGAAAATGTGCATTCTGCACATTTTTCAAGATTTCTAAAACTTTGGCAGCGCTATGTCGACGACGTCATCCTCTTATGGACAGGGTCAGAATCATTATTGGATGAGTTTCTAATCTATCTTAACTCACGTCACCCACTCATTGAGTTTACCATAAATAAACAAACTATTGAAAGAGAATATCTTAATGTTAAAATCATCAAGGATCTCAGTAACAACATGTTCCATACCACACTTTATTCTAAACCTACTGAACGTAATAACATTCTTCACCGATCCAGTTTCCATGCTCAACAAACGTTTTATGGCATTCCTAAAAGCTAAATAAGAGCTCGTCGCATCTGTTCAGACATAAAGATTTATGATCAAAAGATGCATGAATTAGTTAAGAAATTTGTAGCACGGGGATACAGTGAAACAAGATTGGTACAGATAGGTCTAGAAATAAGAGCGAAGGATAGAGAGGAGTTCCTCCAACATAAAACTACTAAAAAGCAGAATTCGAGATTTAACGTTATCTCAAAGTATGACAAACATTCTAACATCATAAAAAATGCCATTAACCATAATTGGCATTTGTTACAGTCAGATCCTAATTTTGGCCACTTGTTTAGGGATAAGCCACGGTTCATTTATAAACGGGGTAAAACAGTAAGCAATAGTCTGACACTCTGACATACGTCCAGCACAAGCCTCCAAACAACAATTCCTACGTACTAGACGCAATGGAACACATCTATGCTTATCGTGTAACAATTGTTCCGCTATTATAAAAGGTTCCACACTAAAACATCCACATAAAGGACACGACATACTGATTAAGGGTTATTTTAGTTGCACTAGCAACAATGTTATATATATATGTTTTAAATTTTCCATGCAGTAAATGCTACATGGGCCAGACCAGTGGCCCAGTGAAAGTCAGGATAGGAGAACACAAAAGTGCCATTAGAAATTTTAAAAAACAAAAAAAGATGACAAGGATACATCAGAAAAATTTGGTGAAACAACTGTTGCAAAACATTTTAATGAGCACAGACACAATATCTGCAATTTACGCTGGTGCGTTTTAGAACAGATACATATCACAGATTACAATCAGAATAGAATTAGGCTGTTACAAAGAGAAGCCTATTGGATTGCAACAATGGACGATTGCACCAAAAGGGCAAAATGAATCCTTCAGTCTACGTAGATATTTATAAACCAGTACACCAACCATACTAAAGGTGTTTCTCCTATCTCTCCTATTCCCTAAGTACCTGTTATTTGTTGGTTTTAATGTTATACTCTTAGTAATGTTTTTAATATATATAGAGAAACATACACACCTGTGCGATTGTTGGAAAGGTATAAAGAGGATAGCGTGCTCTTACAGCGCATGCTTGAGAAAGGAAGGAGGTCCTTCCGAAACGTCGCGTCACTGCATGGCGGCATGGAGCTGCACTCCATGATGATCGGCTTCCTAAAGTTCATGTTTGGACTATTATCAGTCTTCTAAAGAAGAAAATACCAGCTAAGTACTGCCACGCTTAAATGTGTTTACATTGCCTAAGGTGTTCGTCACTGAACTTTGTTTTTCATACACCTGTTTAATTATAAAGTAAGGATACGTTTTGTCTATGCAGCCTACCTGTGTGTTTATAGTTAATCCTTTCTCTTTACACAGTCCTTCCTCATCTAGCACAGCCAGCAGGAGGGAGCAGTCATCTAAATAGTCCCTTTGAGATTCCAGCTTTGACTACGATAAGTACTTTTCTCTTAACCCAGAAGAACTGGCAATCTTCTATTCTTTCTTTAAAACTTGTGTTGAGCCTGAACAGAAGTACACTGGACGTTAAAGGGGTCGTCTCACTACAAGGATTGCTTTTCATGTTAAAGATCTTACAAAAACAAGTTACTTTGCAATATATGTCCATTAACATTGTCCTACCTATTCCTAGATATCCCCTCTTGTATGGACTGCATCAGCTTCTCAGGTCGCTATAGCTACAGACCTGTTTGATCTATCCTGATAGGCTGCCAGCACTGGTCACTATACCTACAGACCTGGCTTCTACTACAGCCTAGTAGAAGCCAGTAAACACGCCCCTGAATTCAAAATGAAACCAAGAAAACAGGACTGAGGTAAGATGTATCGATATAGTGAGACAACCTCTTTAATGGCCATGGGATCATGGCAGGATAAACTATATCCCATGCTTCAATAAGTTTTCAGGAGCCTCTTATATTGATACCCTGCAGCTCCATCCAGAGAATTATTTGCTTCAATCTTTCAGGAATATATGGCTAAAAAATAGGCCTGGAGCTGGTCTCTGAATTAGGAATCAGACCAGCAACCCAGGGCTGAGGGTCATGTCACCCCATCCATCTTGTACACTTCAACCAACAACCTAATTAACTGGGCTACTTATACCCTGCAAAAACTCCTCCCTGTTGTTATGAATACCAGACATTGCTGTGAGCTGCCCAAAATAGTGAGTCTAGCTTCAGATATAACAGACAACATAATCAGAATGACATGGCAGTTTCACTTAAAGGGAAACTGTCATATAGGTTATGCCACCCTTGCTGAGGACAGCACAAGCTAGTGACAGTCATGCTGTTTCCATTGCTGTGTCTCTTATTCTGCAAGATGCTGTAGTTTCAGAGGATTTAATGCTCAAATCTGGCAGTTTGCAGACAGAATAGAGTCCAGCTTATTCATGAGTAGGTGTTAGCCACCCAAGGCTATCCACTCCCACCTTACAGTTATTAACATTTTTCTACCTATTCAAAGAAATATGCTAATCAGTTGTGAGGTGGGTGGGGCTAGTCTCAGTTGGGCAGGTCATGAACTAAACATACTCTTTTCATGGAAAGCTGGACTCTTTTCTGGATGAAAACTACCAGATATGAGCATTAAATACTTTAAAACTACAGCATCTTACAGAATAAGGGACACAGCATTGGAAACAGCATGTCTTTCACTAGCTTGTGCTGACCTCAGCAATGGGGGCATAATTTATGTGACTGGTACTCTTTGAGGTTCAGCTAGAGATCAGTAACTCACATGAGCTTAAACGCAGCTTTAACAGGACAAATATTTCAAAACACCTTCAGTTATACATTAAACAGAAACATACAGTAGTACAATTCTCATCACCTAGTAATGTACAAAAAGGGTTAATCCTGTACATTATGGCATATGTATTCTTAAAGAATATGCTGCTCTTTCTCTTCTGAACCCTGAACTGTATCCAAACATCAATTAACACCTACACATTGGTTACTAGTAGTGATGAGCGATTATGTTGACTATCGTCATCTTGTCGATATCGGCAATTATCAACACGATTTCCGATAGTCGATAATAGATTATCGCCGATGACCATTAAAGTCTATGGGTGAGCAACAACACCTTCATTCTTACACCCAAACAGGGCTGGAGAAGCTGGAATTAACATCTACAACAGTCAAATGGATACGTGCTACATCTTAGGCAACACACTTAGGTTATAAAAGCCACAGAAAAAAACTCACACACCATTCACTATCCCTGTCTTGCACCACAGCATGATCCTTAAACCTGCATCACCCACAAATTAAAAAGTGCCAGAAGGCAGTATGATTTGAACCATCATCTTACTTGAACTGGACATTGAATATCCCTGTCCTGGAACGCAGCATGAGCCCCAAACCTGCATGACCCCCAGATTTAAAAAGTACTGGAAAAAGGAGTCTTTCAACCACCATTTTAGTTGAACTGGACATTGACTATATCTATCCTGTACCACAGAATGACCATTAAACCTGTCTGACCCACAGATTAAAAAGTGCTGGGAAAAGGAGTCTTTCAACCACCATTTTAGTTTCACTGGACATTCACAATACCTGTCCTGGGCCACAGCATGAGCCCCAAACCTGCATGACCCCAGATTAAAAAGTGCCAGAAAAAGGAGTCTTTCAACCACCATTTTAGTTTCACTGGACATTCACTATACCTGTCCTGTACCACAGCATGACCCCTAAACCTGTTTGACCCACAGATCACAAAGTGGCACTATGCTATTTTGTACAGTGACTGTCATTTAGTATATTTTTGGGTAACTGACATTTGTTTACAGAAATTATTTAGGGAAGTTTTATTTATAGTTTTACATTATTATCATTTTGTTTTTTTTTCAAGTGTGATAACATACAACATACACCCCTCCCTGCAGTATTTTTTACACATGTAGATGTGTTAATTCGTCTGCACACCCCACAAGTAATAAAAATGTCCTAATCATCCCCAAAACACTTTTTAGTTGAGAAGACATTTGCCTTCCTGGCTTCTGAGAGTGATTCAGCCAATCAATTCAATGGTTTCATTTTTCCTCCAAATCCTTCTTCAGTGTATAGGGACAGACTCCCCTGGAGATCAAATGATGCGACCCCATAGTGACTCCAGCCCCAGAAAATTTTAAGCCTCAAATTGTGCTATTTGTGTCCAGCCCTGGAGCCCTTTTCTTGGCATTCTTTTTCTCGTTTTACTCAACGTGCTGGAGGAAATGGTCTCTGTTCTTTGTTCTCTGTCGGTGCTCCATACTCCATGTCCTCTGAATAACCTACATGTGGTCAAGTCTTCCTGTACCTCCCTTGTACAATTCAAAGGAATATTTGTACCAGCTATTTTGTACATGCAAGTTTTTTAGTAGTTTAATTCTAGAAAACACATTTTTAAAATAGGATGAAATCCCACAACTTATTAGTTTCTCTTTTTTTTAATTGTATTAAATGGGTTGTCTCAATACAGGGATTGCTAGCTATGTTAAAGATCTTGCAAAAACAAGTCATTTTGCAATATGTGTCCATTAACAGTGTCCTACCTATTCCTGTTTCTGACAGCACCATCACCCTTGAGCCACTTTTGACAATTGTGAAGAACAAATGTCTGTTAGAAACAACCTTTTTTAATAATAGGACCTGTAGTATTGCTGCATTTCAAAGCAACATGACCCCAAAAAAAATTATAAAAATGACTTCTCAGCCACTGTTAAAAATTGTGAGGGAGAAATGCCACTTAAAAGCCATATTTCTGTTCCAAAGGACCATGATTATAGCTGTATCTCACAGCACCATGACCCCAAAACCATTGACTATTCGAAAAATTCTAAAGATGAAGTGCGTAAATGGAATACGGTTTTATCATGAAACCTTGCTGTCTTTTACAGTCTCCTCACAGCAAAACCAGCAAAATGAACTGTTCGGAACTGAGAATAAAAATTGCAGTAAGAAATGATCATTTTAAAAATTTTTTTTTCAAGAGGACCATTTCTGTTTGAAGAGGAATGTGAAGTAGACCGGCAACTAATCTGTGACCTCGTCAATTGGGGCCACAACATCAGAGATCCATGCCTGATTCATCTTGATGAAAGTCAAACGATCCACATTATCTGTGGAAAGCCGGATGCATTTGTCTGTAATGACTCCTCCAGCTGTGCTGAAGGTCTGCTCAGATATGACGCTGGCTGCTGGCAGGACAACACCTACATGGCGTGGCGTGCGAGCTCGGGCCATTCATCCATTTTGGATACCCAGAAGTCTATTTGGTCCGGAACACATACAAAAACATCGGTGTTGAGACGCAGGTAGTCGTGCACCATGATCTTAAGCTGGTCTTTGTGTGTTGTATGTGTGCCTTGCATTTCATGCGTTGGTGAGGTGGTAAATAAAGATTGCCAGAGGTCACCCATTAGGCTTCTGCCACCTTGCCTGCTGCTGCCACTATGGCTACTTGGCACTCTACTGCTGTAACGTCGATGACGTTGTTCCAACGTGACATTTGAAGAACGTGAAGCAGACGCAACAGATGTCTCCAGTTGATCAATCAGCAAGGTCTCCATTTCCTGCATTTTACTCTCTATTTGGGGAAGGAAAGTGCTGATTTTTGTTTTGTACCGGGGATCCAGGAGGCCTTAATGCGAGGATCATGTTGGAGGAAATGGAGCATCCAAGCACTCATGTGAGAGATGGAGCCTTGATTTCCCAAGCCTCTGGGTCGAGGGGCACTAGCAAACTGATCTTCCTCATCTTTCTCCTCCGCCTCAAATTCACGCCAACCTCTTTCCAAGGCAGGGACGTCGGTAACGTCGGTGTCCAGGAATACCTCCTTCTCCTCCGCTTTCTCTGGCATGGCTTCAACACAGCCCTGACTTGCCTCAGATGATGCACCCTGAGAGCTGATGCCCCGCTTTGCGACTAGCCCTGGACCCTGAACCACTGCCTAATGAAGACCGATGAAATTGTGAAACTGTCGGGCCTCGTGGATTCAACGGAGAGAAAGGCTCCGTGTCCGCATCTGTGTCCGTCTCCTCCTCCGTCGCTGATGGGAGCTGATGTTTCAGAGTGTCCAACGATCGTTCCAGAACTAAGATCACCACAATGCTCATGCTGACAAGGGCATTGTCCGCACTGACCATTTTGGTCTTCAAAACTGGCAAGGATGGTGCAGAGCTCTTTCACCTGCCTCCACTCTCGGTGGCTCAACACCCCCGAGGTCCGCACCGCTGCTTGTCAGGCCATGTGTCACTTCGTACTGCGTAATGGCATTGCGCTGCTGCCACAATCGCTGGAGCATGTGGAGGGTGGAATTCTAGCGTGTTGCCACGTCAACAATGAGATGGTTGATGGGGAGGCCGAGCTGGCGCTGCAACGCAGCCAGGCCGGACGAAGCAGGGTGCGAACGGCGGAAGTCCGAACTCAGACCTCGAGCCTTCCTCAGCAGGCAGTCCAGACCCGGGTAGCTCTTTAGAAATTTCTGGATGACGAGGTTCATGACATGTTCCAGGCAAGGGATGTGCTCCAGCCTACCGATCTTAAGGGCGGCCAGCAGATTTTGACCGTTATCGCACACCACCTTGCCTGGCACAAGGTTCTTGTCACCCAGCCAGTGCTCGGTCTCGTTGCGGAGAGCCGTCCACAGCTCCTGACCTGTGTGTGGACGGTCTCCAAGACAGATTAATTTCAACACGGCCTGGTTTCTCTGGGCCCGTGATGCCACCAGAGGACCTTGGAGGAAAGAACTCTGCACCATCCCTGCACTTTTGAAGAGCGTGCGCCGAGCCTGAGAGCCACCATCACCACCAAAGACATCCACCCAGCTCACCCAGTGAGCTGTCACAGAGATATAGCGGCCTTGGCCTTACTTACTAGTCCATGTGTCGGTGGTCAGATGGACTTTTCCAGACACAGATGCAGACAACGCACTTGAAATTTAAGAAGACACGTGGCTGGCAAGGGCAGGGAGGGCTTTTCAGGCAAGAAAATGCCTGCTCGGCATCTGGTTTTGGGGGCAGGCAAGGGTCTTGACGTGTCTGAACCCATCTGTGTCCACCAGATGGAAAGGCAACATTTCCAAGGCCAAAAGCCTGGCAATGTCAACATTCAGGCTTTTGGCTTTGGAATGGTTTGGGTTAAAGTGTTTCTTCTGCTCCCAAACCTGGAAGACAGAAGGCTGGCTGCTAGACTGGCCGCTGTACGGCATGCAGGTCGTCAAACTGGCGGAAGAAGAAGGGGTAGGATGGGTCTCTGGTGGTGCTGGTGGTACTCGGGTGATGGTGGCATTTGCTGCATGTTACTAGACATGTTGGTGATGGTTAAACACCTAAGATTCTTGCCTCTACTTATGCGTTTACGGCAAAGGCGGCATATGACATCGCTGGGGGAATCAGAGGCTTGCTCAAAGAAGGCCCAGGCTTGAGAGGTCCTGGACCTTTTTGACGGCGATAAGCGAGGAGTGAGGTTGCCGCTGACCGTGGCTGGCGGAATCATATCAGCGGACTTCTGCGACCGCCCTCTCCCTTTTTGAGGCGGGACCCATACTGACACTACCCCATCATCTTCCTCCTCATCCAGTGATGAAGCGCTCGCAAGCAAATTCTGCTGAAAAGACCACGTTGGATCCGCAATGTCGTCATCATCATCATCAACACAGGTGACTTGGTCGTCCTGACATTCTGCATCCAGGAGCTGTGGGCTACAAGCAAGAGGGACTGCAAGGCGTCACCGACCACCCGGGATTTTTGCCGATTGACCGGCTTCCTTCTCCTCCTCTAACGGTATCAGTAACTGGGCGTCAGAGCAGACAAAATCATCCTCTTTGGCCTCTTGATCTTTTAACATGCCTTCTGACCCCAACCGCATTTTGTCATCAAAGAGGTCTTCAGAAAATGGATTATCCACAGTGGTGGGTACACGAGTTGACATTTGGGCTGCCTTCGCTTCATGTTGGACGGATGCTGATGATGCTGATGATGACATTTGTGGCCGTGACTGGGAGGACGAGGAGGTAAAACTGCTGGATGCAGGTTGCATTAACCACTGAAGAACAGATTGGCGACGCTGTTCATTACTGAGATTCACAGGGCCCTGACCCAGCGATGACAGGCCTGACGGTCCTGCAACCGACGATCCGCTGGCATGCGTGTTGTCGCCAGCACTGGAAGGAGCACCTTCTCTCGTACCTCTTCCTCCATGTCCTATCCCCCTCTTTGCTCGCTTTCCACCTGCATTTCGCTCCATGTTCAGAAAGATAAAAATTTGAGAAGGTATGGAAGAGTTTTGGAAAGTCTCTTATTAAAAGACGGCTTATCACAGCTATTCTCAAATCCCTCAAATCAAAACAAAATTGCTGTATTCAAATTTAAGTGCAAGGTGCCTCTATCAACAAAGCTGGCCTGCGTCAAAGTGAAAAAAAACACCTATCTGAAATGTATACGGATAATAAAAGTGGAGTTTTGCACCTAACAAATACACCTGCGGTGACTACAAAATTGCTGTATTCACATTTAAGTGCAAGGTGCCTCTATCAACAAAGCTGGACTGCGCCAAAGTGAAAAAACACCTATCTGAAATGTATACGGATAATAAAAGTGGAGTTTTGCACCTAACAAATACACCTGCGGTGACTACAAAATTGCTGTATTCAAATTTAAGTGCAAGGTGCCTCTATCAACAAAGCTGGCCTGCGTCAAATTGAAAAAACACCTATCTGAAATGTATACGGATAATAAAAGTGGAGTTTTGCAACTAACAAATACACCTGCGGTGACTACAAAATTGCTGTATTCAAATTTAAGTGCAAGGTGCCTCTATCAACAAAGCTGGCCTGCGTCAAAGTGAAAAAACACCTATCTGAAATGTATACGGATAATAAAAGTGGAGTTTTGCACCTAACAAACACTCCTTCGGTGACTACAAAATTGCTGTATTCAAATTTAAGTGCAAGGTGCCTCTATCAACAATGCTGGCCTGCGTCAAAGTGAAAAAACACCTATCTGAAATGTATACGGATAATAAAAGTGGAGTTTTGCACCTAACAAATACACCTGCGGTGACTACAAAATTGCTGTATTCACATTTAAGTGCAAGGTGCCTCTATCAACAAAGCTGGACTGCGCCAAAGTGAAAAAACACCTATCTGAAATGTATACGGATAATAAAAGTGGAGTTTTGCACCTAACAAATACTCCTGCGGTGACTACAAAATTGCTGTATTCAAATTTAAGTGCAAGGTGCCTCTATCAACAAAGCTGGACTGCGTCAAAGTGAAAAAAACACCTATCTGAAATGTATACAGATAATAAAAGTGGAGTTTTGCACCTAACAAATACACCTGCGGTGACTTCAAAATTGCTGTATTCAAATTTAAGTGCAAGGTGCCTCTATCAACAAAGCTGGCCTGCGTCAAAGTGAAAAAACACCTATCTGAAATGTATACGGATAATAAAAGTGGAGTTTTGCACCTAACAAATACACCTGCGGTGACTTCAAAATTGCTGTATTCACATTTAAGTGCAAGGTGCCTCTATCAACAAAGCTGGCCTGCGTCAAAGTGAAAAAACACCTATCTGAAATGTATACGGATAATAGAAGTGGAGTTTTGCACCTAACAAATACACCTGCAGTTACTAGAAAAGATCTGTATCCTAATATAAGTTCAGGCTGCCCAACATACAAGTAATATTTCAACAGAAAACTGTTAACAAAAAGCCATTGCAATGCAATGTCTAAACAAAGTCTGGGCTGCACAATATCCACTATCCTTTAAAGAGCTTGTCTGTGTTCGCCCGTGGCCCTCCCCCCGTGACTTTACAGGGCTAGATGCTCCTTTAAAATTCTCAACCTAGGTACCTAAAATCTGCAAATCTCTAATCTACCTAAGTTCTAATGTTCACAGCTAAAAGCATAGCTGTCTGTGTGAACAAATAGAACAATTTCGCTGAGCTGTTTGGACAGATACCGAGCACACGTCCTACTCCTATGAGACGCTGACACACTGAAGCAGAACAGGAAGGGCTGTTCTATGTAAAACGAGGTCGTGTGATTTTTCCAGCCAATCGCAACCATACACATCCCAGTCATGACGTCGCACACATAGCTCACCCTGCTCTATTCTCTAAGCTGATTTTCTGGCCGCCAAAATGACAGGAAGCGCTGAAAATGGCGTGATATTAATAGATTATGCGCAGATTTTCACCTAAATTATCGCATGATTGAAAAAATCCGATCAACATAAAAACCGTGCCGATTTCAACTTTGTCGATAATAATCGCTCAACACTAGTTACTAGAAGTGAACAATCTGAGCGTTGTTGTCAGATAGTGGCATATGAGAGCTGCAGCCAACCAGCAGCTACAGTGGAGACGTTCCCAGTGCCTCTGGCAGAGGTAAACAGAAGACCATGGAGAGAGACAGCCCAAAGAGTCAGCACTATTATGGAGGTGAGGAGGAAGGTGAATGTGTTTATCTAGGCAGCACTATATCTGTACATTTTTAGGAGATGGGATTACAATGCTACATTCAGATTTGCAGTTTCAGCTGTTACATCAGCACTGTTAATTACAGCAGGAACCTTTCTGCAATTTTGTCTTTTCCTTGTTTGCTCTATGTGCCTAGTAATTAACTATGTACTTTATACAAAATTCTAATTATTGAATATCTTGTTTTGTCTAGTAATTCTAGTCAATTTGTTAATTTCTAGAGTCCTTGTATGTCTCTAGTAATGTCTGTGTTTGCTTTTGTTGTGTTCAGTCTCAGTTGTATCTGGGTCTAAGTATCTATTTGTTAATGTCTGGGTCCATTGTAGTTAGGGATATTTTTAGGAACAGAGAGGAGAGAGGGTCAATGGAGTCTAGTATTAGGGTAAGGACAAGATCTACTAAAAGATCCTGAAAGACTCAGTGAGTTAGTTAGGGTCAGTTCTTGTTTGTTGATGCTCACCAATTGGATTTATTCTATTCCTGTGTCTGTGCCATTATCTCCCCTCCCATCCTTTAAGCTTCCCCATTGAATTGTGTCTTTTATGGTATAGTGTTTGATAAATGCTTCATATTAGTGTTTCCCATGACTGCTTGGTTGGCTACAAGTCATCTCTATTGAAGTCCTGGAGGTTTCAGTGCCTGGAAGCCACTGTTAACTCCTTAACGACCGCCCACCGTCTTTAGACGGCGGGCATTTCAGGTCGTTCGTCTGCAGCGACGTCTTTAGACGTCGCTGCAGACATCGGAGTTTGCGGCGCCCGGCGCCGCAGCTGCGCTGGGATCGCGGCTGTACTACACAGCCCTGATCCCAGAACATGTCCTGCAGGCATCGGGGAGCAGAGGAAACCTCCGCAACCCGGTGCTTTAACCTTTTGATTGCGGCGGTGCGTTACCGCAATGCAATCAAAGGGATCCCCTGCTCTGTCGGGTGATCGGAACACCCGGTCACCCGACAGAGCCCAGGGACCGGCTGCACAGTCAGATCTGGGGACCTAGAGTGGCCCCAGAGCTGTCTGTATATGAAGCCAGTGATTAGGATGCACTGTGTGCTGTCCTAATCACTGCCTGTGTCAAACTGACACTGCTTAGCATATATTAGCATATATGAATATGCTAATACATTAGTAAGTGTAAAAAAAAAAAAATTAAAAATTGTAAACCAGTTCTCCCTTCATGGAAGTAAAAAAAAAGTACAAAAAAAACCCATAAAAAGTGTTAAAAAAATAATAAAAAAAATAATAAAATAAAAATAAATATTTAATAAAAAATAATTGTGCATAAATTACACACACAAAAAAACCTACACATATTTGGTATCCACACTACCGTAATAACCTGTAGAATTAATCTAACAAGTTATTAAGTGTGAAATGTGAATGGTGTAAAAAAAAAATAAAAAAACAATTTTTTTTTTTAAATGAAAAAAAAATACTGCAATTATTTATAAGTGAACTTAAACTATTGCCCCATAAAGTACAACTCTTCTCGAATAAAACGAGGCCTCATCCAACTGCGTCATTGAAAAAATAAAAAAGTTATAAGTGTTGAAACGCAAAAAATGTTCTGGTCATTAACTACTTTTCAGGCATTCGGCTTAAGGGGTTAAACCAAGGAAGGACAACTGCTGTATGTGAAGCCAAATTCTGCAGCCCAGTATCAACCAGTGTTGTTACAAGCAAAGTTTTTTCAATCTATTTTTGACAGCTGGCTATTGAGTTGAGATGTATAGCCTGTTGTAGTTTGATAGAGGTAATAAAAAAAAAACATTCACAACATAACAAAGTCGAGTTGAAGAAAAAATGACTTACCCCTAATACAAATTATTTGTGATTGGAAAATCATGAAAACTGTCCATATTCCTCTAATTATAGAAGACACAGGTAACATCATAATGGAGCCTGTAAGAAAAAAATAAACACAAGATAAGAAAGCATTTTATGTACTTTTTGTAGGCTGTGGTCACAGCAGCCCTTGCAGCACAGCTGCTAAATAAAAGATGTAGGATCTTTCAGTTTTGAGAAAAATCCAATAGATTAAATCAAGAATATGTACATAGATACATATTGTGAGAAAGCACAAGGCCTTGTCATCGAGGGCCGATATGTGCCACCGTACCTTAGGGCTGCTGTGGAGTAAGCCATGTAAATAGGTCTGCAACCTTAGGTTGCAGACACCTTGTGTATTTTTGCCTCACTGCTTTAAGCATTGGTATTCTGGGCCTGACTTTTACTGGAGCAGTCTTTACTGGGTGGGATGACTGCTCCCACATATCCACCCCAGGATTTCCCTGGCCTATAAAGCCAGGAAGTCAGGTGTGCTGGGGGTGTGGAACGACACTCCAAGCCTGGAGTGTGTAGAAGAGAGATCTACTGTGTGAAGTCTCTGACAGAAAGCTGGACTTACCTTTCTTTAGGTACTGCTAAGTGTATGGTGAGCTGAACCTGTTTCCGTTATCCATTTAATATCTGAAGCAAGGTTATGTTAAGTTCTGTTTTGTACCCTGCTGAAGATAAGCTGTTTTCTGTTCTGTTTGGACTTCCTGTTAATAAAACCCATTTAATTTGACATTTCCGGTGTCTGTGGTCCCTGTGATGGAGCTGACCCCCCACAAGTGGTGGAGTTGATGCGGGGAGTCATGGGCTCCTGGAAGACACAGAGGGCAAAGAAAGACTGCATGTCCTGGGTTAAAGCTGTGGTAGCGGTGCAAACAGGTGCTCCCAGCATGAATGATCTGATAAAGCAATTGGTGCCAGCCAATCTCCAGCAGTAGCAGATCAGTGCCCAGCAGCAGAGAGCATACACGGAGGCCATACAGGCCCAACGGGAGACCAATCAGCTCCTGGTCCGTCAGCTGGCTGCGCTGATGGAAACTACTCCAAGGAAGGAGGAAGCAGCAGATGACAACGGCAGAATGCGAAAGTCGGTGAGAGAGGCGCTTCAAAAGATGACACCTGAAGACGACGTAGAGGCCTTCTTAACCATCTTTGAGAGGGTGTCAGAGAGGGAAAAGCTTCCCACCGAGCAATGAGCAGAAGTCCTGGCGCCCTACCTGACTGGGGAGCCGCAGAAGGCTTACTTTGATCGTCCGTTGCAAGATGCTAAAATCCACGGCAAGCTGTAGGCTGAAATCCTTGCCCTTTTAGTGCTGTCTGGCTGTCTAAGGGGTAGGAAAGACCCGGGAGCGAATCTTGAAAAGATTTTATTGACCAGGTTGTCATAGGGAAATATTAGATTTTTGCCAGTCTTTCCCCACCTGCCAACTAACCGCCCCAGTGTCACATTTCCGTAGCCCCTTGTTGTCTCTGCCCATTATAGAGACCCCCATTGAGTGCATCGCGATGGATCTGGTGGGGCCACTCATGAAATCCACTAGGGGCCACCAATACATTCTGGTGATACTCGATTATGCTACCGATTACCCTGAAGCAGTTCCACTAAGGAATTCCTCAACCAAGTCCATTGCCCGAGAATTGGTTCACATTTTTTCCAGGACAGGACTGCCAAAGGAGATCCTGTCAGATCAGGGAACACCCTTCATGTCCCGGGTAATGAAAGAGCTGTGTAAGGTTCTGAGCATTAAGCAGCTACGGATGTCAGTGTTCCATCCGCAAACTGATGGGCTAGTTGAGCGGTTTAACAAAACACTGAAGGCCATGCTCAGAAAGGCAGTGGAAAAAGATGGGTGTGATTGGGACTGCTTACTACCGTACTTTTTTTTATCTATAAGGGAAGTCCCTCAGGCCTCAACAGGGTTCTCACCCTTTAAACTGCTGTACAGGCAGCATCCTCGTGGGTTACTTGACGTAGCCAAGAAGACCTGGGAAAGCGAGGCCACGCAATACAAGAGTATCATTGAGTACGTGGCTCAAATGCAGGAGAGGATAGCAAATGTTATGTCCATAGTGAAGGAGCATCTTCTCCATGCCCCAAGGGAACCCCAAAAGGGGTGGGGGTTTACAATAAAACAGCCGGGGATTGGGGACGTTTCACCCGGGGGATTGGGTACCTTTACTGGTACCCATGGGAGGAAAAAATTCCCATAGGAAATTTGGGCCCAGGGAATAGTTTTGAGCGATTTTTATCGAAAAGTTGAAATGGGGCAAGGTTTTTTTTGGGATCAAATTTTTTTCCAGATCAGGGCGATAATTAAGGTTAAAAATCTGGGGGCTTCTTTAAAATTTAAGGTCGCCCCTTTTTCGGGCTTCCTGTTTTTTTTGGGGGGGCCAAAAACCCCAGTTTTTTTTCCCCAGAATAGAGAAGGGGGATGGGGTGTGCAAACTTTCATAAATGGGATGTGTAGGGGTTGTGATTGGCGGGGGAAAAAAATCAAAGACCTGTTTTAAATAGAACAGCTTTTCCCTTTTTTCGCCTCAGTGTCTCTCGCTTTCTCATAGGGATAGGACCTGCGCTCTGCCTGTGGCCAAAAGCTCGGGGAAAAATTAGTCTTTTCGCAAAAAACCTCTACTATTAGCTGTGACCCTTTCCCAAAAATTTATTTTTAAAATTTAGGTTTTTAAGGGTTTTTTTTGTAGTTAGCTGATTTTTTTTAAACCCGGAAATCTACCGCTTTTAAAATTTAAAGGGGGGGGGCAAGGGGGGGGCCCCGCGGGGGAAACAAAAGACAAGTCTATCTTTTAAAAAACCCTTGGAAAAAGTTCACCAGGGACTTAGTTTTTAGACATTGAAAGGGGAATATCTTTTATTATAATATCTTTATTATTTATTATTTTTATTTTTAAAAAGTTTGCAATTGAAATATTTCCTAAAAAATTTTGGGGGCGGCCTGAACTTTTATTTTTTCACATCATTTCTAGTAAACTCCCAGGTCTTTTGTTAGGTGCAAAACTCCATTTTTTTTAAATCTTTTTACATTTCAGATTTTGTTTTCTTTTTTTTTTCCCCCCATTAACCTGTGACGGGTTGATATATCCACCTTGCGGGTTTAAATTACAATCCAGCAATTTTTGTAGTAAAGAAAGGGTTTGGTTTGTTGCCCAAAAATCCCGGGTGAAATCTTTCGATAAACAAAAACAGTTACGTTTTTTTTTGACTTTTTGCGCCCCCGTTTGGGTTTTTGAAGCAGCATCCCTTTAAAATTAAAAAAAATAGAAATTCTATATTCACCACGGTAAATTGGGAAAGGTGCAAAAAATACCGTTTTTATCCCAAAAAACAAAACGGGTTACGTTTTTTTTGCTTTTCCCACACCCAGGTTTTTTCCCCATTGACCCCAGATCCAGGGTAAATTTTAAAAAAACAGCAATTTCATATTTCACCAAGGTTTAAATTTTGAAAAGGTGCAAAAAAATTTCAGTGTACCATAGGGAAAAAAAACAGTTACGTGTTTTTTGACTTTTGCACACCCAGCATTGTTAAATTGAGCAGCTCCACGAAATTTTAAAAAACGCAATTCTATTTTTCCCAAAAGGGAAGGGAAAGGTAAAAAAAAATACCGTGTTATAGAAAACATAAAACGTTACGGGTTTTTTGGATTTTTGGGCAAAACCCGCATTGTTCTTTTGACGCAGCACCCCACTTTAAATTTTTAAAACGAAATTTCAAAATTCCCCAAACAGGTAAATTAAAGGGGGGCAAAAATCCCTTTTTTATACCAAAACAAAACGATACGTGTTTTTTGGCTTTTGCCCAGTCAGATTTTTTGATGGGACCCCCTTGAATTTTAAATTTTGGGAACCCACCCAATTTTTTTTTTGGATTAAAAGGGATTTAAAGAAATAGCTGTGTTTTTCCCGTTTTTTTAAAAAGGAAAATTTCCAAAAACTATTCCTTTACCTTCTAAAAATTTTTATTTTCTAAAACATGGAGAAAAATTTGCAGGGTGGTAAGCGGAGAAAAAGGGGGGGGGGGGTTTAGCCATGGAGATAGAGGTACGGAGAGGGTGCCCTTCCAGTGGGGGAAAAAACACGCTTGCCAGCGGATTTTCGTTGCAGGGCCGGTCGGGGCCTGTCTTCGCTGGGTCGGGGGCCCTGTGTATTTAAGAAAACGCCATCGTCGCCAATCTGCCCTTCATTTGGTTTTAATGAAAACCCTGATCTGGGGCAGTCTTCCCCTTGCCCTCGCATTCAGGGCCACAAATGTCGTACCCAGCATCATCAGCATCCTTTCCCAAACATGAAGCACCCAAATTAAACTCTTTGTACCCCCCAAATGTGGAAATCCATTGCCCGGGCGGACCTCTTTGATGCCCAAAAATGCGGTTGGGGTCAAAAAGGCCCATTTTTAAAAGATAAAAAAAGGGTTTTAGTCTTTTGAGGGCCCAGTTACGGGTTTTCCACCCAGAGGAGGTAAAAGGAAAGCCGGTTCAATGGGAAAAAATCCGGGCGGTCGGCAACGCCTTGCAGTGCCCCTTGCTTGAAAGGCCCGCAGCTTCGGGTGAAGAAAGCCCGGAAAGCCCCAAAGTCCCCTGTGTTGTTGTTTGTTGAGACGACATTGTGGATCCATGGTGGTTTTTTCAGCAGAATTTGTTTTGGCAAAGCGCTTTAATCACGGGCGAGGAGGAAAACAATGGGGGTAGTGTCAGTAGGGGGCCCCCGCCTCAAAAAGGGAGGGGGCCCCCGGGTCGCAGAAGTCCCTGATATGATTCCCCCCGCCACGGTCAGCGCACCCCCCGCCCCTCGTTATCCCCGTCAAAAAAGGCCCAAAGGAAACCTCTCAAGCCGGGGCCCTTTTTTGAGCAAGCTCTGATTCACCAGGGGAATTCATATGCCGCCTTTCCCGTAAAGAAAAAAGTAGAGGCAAAAAAACCTTAAGTGGTTAACCACCACCCAAAATGTTAGTTTACATGAAACAAATGCATGAGTTGAAAAAGGAGGGAACAATTGGCCAAAAAAAAGGGCCCGACCCACGCCAGGCCCCCCAAACCCTTGTACATCCTCTGTCTCCCCCTCCTCCTCCTTTCCCCCACCACCAAGCGTTCCCCAGCTGCCCATGGGCTTTTCAGGGGTCATGATCAGGGAAACAGCCCCGCTTTTAGCCTTTCCCCCGTTACCCGGTACCAACCCGCAAAAAAAGGACCCATCCCAACCCCTTTTTTCCCCTTCCCCCAGTTTGACACCCCGCAGCCCCCCACGTGGGGCCCGTCTAGCAGCCGCCCTTTTGTCTTCCAAAGGGTTTTTTGGGGCAAAAAAGAAACACTTTAACCCAAAAACCCCCCCAAATCCAAAAAACCTGAATGCGGCATTGCCAGGCCCTTTTGGGCCCTTTGGAAAAAGGGGGCCTTTCCGGGTTTGGTTGGGCACGATGGGGTTTTGCCAGTCATGGCCCCCCCTGCCCCCCAAATTTCCCGTTGCCGGAGAGGCATTTCTTTGCCCCAAAAACCCTCCCCGCCCTGGCCAAACCAGGTTTTTTCATCTTTAAATTTCAAGGCCCTTGTTTTGCATCGGGGGCGGAAAAGTACCAAACTCCACCCCCCACATGGACTAGTTTAAACCGGCCAAGGCCGCTATATCTCTGTGACGTTTAATGGGGTGAGTGGGTGGATGTTTTTGGGGGGTTTACGGTGGCTCTAAGTCTCGGCGCACGTCTTCAAAAAACCCCAGGGATGGTGCAGGGGCTCTTTCCCCTAAGGTCCTTGGGGGGATTTAGTGCCCAGAGGGCACCAGGGCCCTGTTGAAAATTTAAATTTCCTTGGGGGAAACCGTCCAAACACAGGTCGGAGCTGGGGGACGGCTCTAAGCAACGAGGGAAACCCAAAAGGGTGGTGGGTGACAGAAACCTTGTTTCCAGGCAAAGGGGGGTTTTGCGGTAACGGGCGAAATCTGCTGGGCCCCCCCTTAAGGGGTCGGTAGGCGGAGCAATCCCTTTCCTGGCACATGTCATGAACCCCTTTTCGTCCCAAAAAAAATTTTAAAGAGCTACCGGGGCTGGAATTGGCCCGCTGAAAAAAGGCCGAGGTTGAGTTCGCATTCCCCCCGGTTTGCCCCCCCCGCTTCTAAAGCCATGGCTGCGTTTTTCAGCGTCGTCGGCCTCCCCCTCAAACCCTTCCCTTGTTGGGGTGGGGAAAAAGGGTGGAATTCCACCCTTTTCCCCAGCTCCAGGGGATTTTTTGGGAGCAGCCCCAAGGGCCCTTACGCAGTACGATGTGACAAAATGGCCCCGGCAAGCAGCGGGGGGCGGACCTCGGGGGTGTTGAGCCCCCGAGAGTGGAGGCAGGTGAAAAGCTCTGCACTTTTCCCTTTCCCCGTTTTGAAAGGGAAAACCCCCAAAATGGTTTAAATTTCGGCAATGCCCCTTTTCAGCATGAGCATTTTGGTGATCTTAGTTTTTGGAACGATCGTTGGACCAAATCTGAAACCAGGTCCCGCCAGCGTGGAGGGGGGGAGCGGGGCAAGATGCGGGGCACGGGCCTTTCTCTTCCCTCGAAAACCACAAAGGGGACGACAGTTTTTAAAAATTTTTTCGGTCTTCATTGGGGAGTGGTTTTGGCCCTCCCCCGGGGTAGGGCCCAAAGGGGGCGCATCGCTCCCCAGGGGGCATCATCTTTAGGG
Organism: Phyllomedusa bahiana; assembly: GCA_025379985.1. Lineage (NCBI taxonomy): Eukaryota > Metazoa > Chordata > Amphibia > Anura > Hylidae > Phyllomedusa > Phyllomedusa bahiana. The sequence continues at coordinate 20,276 of JAODAL010008939.1, forward strand.
GAAAGGCGGGCTGTGTTTGGGGCTGTTTGCCGGAGGGGGAAACGGAGGGGGGAAGGAGGAGGTACGTTACTGACGTCCCCGCCCTTGGGAAGAGTTGCGCGGGAATTTTAGGCGGAGGAGGAAAAATAGGGGAAAATCAGTTTGCTAGTGCCCCTCGAAACCCGAGGCTTGGAAAAAACAAGGCCCATCTCTCAAATTAGTGCTTGGATGCCCATTTCCTCCAACATTTATCCTCGCATTAAAGGGGCCCTCCAAAAAAACATAGTTACTGGGTGGCCCCCCCCTCCCGGATCCCCGGTTTAAAACAAAACTCAGCACTTTCCTTCCACCCCCCCCAAAAAGAGGGGTAAAATGTAGGAAATGGGGGACCCCTTTCTGAATTGAAACAAATGGAGACATTTTTGTTGCGTTTTGCTTCACGTTCCCCAAAAAGTCACGGTGGGAAAAACAAACAGGGGGTTGGGGACAGCAGTTGGTGCCAAGAAAAGGGTAGCGGCCCGAGCAGGCCCAAGGGGTGGGGGAAAAACCTAAAGGGTGACCTCTGGCAATCTTTGTTACCCCCTCCCAACGCATGCAATGCAGGGCACACAAAACCGTGAAACAGGTTTAGTTTGGGCTTGAAACGCGTTTTGGTTTTTTTTCACTTTGGGGGCAGTTGCCAAATTTGCCCGTGCGGGTTTCTGTGGTATTTTAATTTTGCAAGAATTTAAAATTTGTTTTCATTTTTTGGACCGAATTTTATCGCGGGTTTGTTCATGCACACGTCACCGGAACCCCTTTTTTGTATTTGCTTAAACCCCGGCGGTTTGGTCCGAAGCATGGAAAAAAGAAGCTGGCACCGAAACGAAGGGTTTGGGGGCCGAGCCCATCAGAAACCCTTTATTGTGGGACAAAATTTCAGGGTTCCTTGCAGGTAATTTCCCCCTTTTTTTTCAAATTTTCCCTTTTAAATTAAAGGTCCTTTTTGGGAAAAGAAATGTGGTTTCTAAGTGGGGATTTCTCCCACAATTTTTAATAGGGCTGAGAAGTTTATATTTATAATTTTTTGGGGGCATTTTAGCTGTGAGGGTACAGCAATATGTTTGGGCCTTTGGAACAGAAATTTTTGCTTTAAGTTTGGGATTTTCTCTCCACAAAATTTTTTAAAAGGGGCTGAGAAGTTTTTTATTTAAATTTTTTTGGGTTTATGCTGCTTTGAAATGGGAGTATTTACGGTCCCATTCTAAAAAATGGGTTTTTTTCTAACAGACATTTGTTCTTCACAATTTTCCAAAGTTTCTCAAGAGTCGCTTTGAATTTTTTGGGGGAAAATTTTTCTGTGACATGCAAACTATTTTAAAGGTTCCCATTCTAAAAAAAATGTTGTTTCTAAACAGAAAATTTGTTTTTCCCAATTGTCCCAAAGTGGCTCAAGGGTCTGCCCTTTGGGAAATTTTTTTGGGGGGTTTTTTCTTGTGGGAAAGCAAACTTTTACTACAGGTTCCCCTTCTAAAAAAATGTTGTTTCTAAAGACATTTTTTTTTCACAATTTTCCAAAGTGGCCCCCAAAAGGGCATGCTTTGAAATTTTTTGGGGGCCCTTTTTCTGTGACAAAGCAGTTACTTTCAGGGGCCCATTCTAAAAAATTTTTGTTTCTAACGACATTTGTTCTTCACAATTGTTAAGGGGTTTGGGTCAAGGGTGATGGTTGCTGTCAGGGAAAAAGGAAAAGGTTGGCATGGGTTTAAAGGACACATATTGCAAAAAAGACTTGTTTTTGCAAAATCTTTTAAAAAATTGCTAAACAATCCCCGTATTGAGGGCAACCCTTTAATCAATGAAAAAAAAGAAAACAAAGACATGGTTTGGATTCCATCCTATTTTTTAAAAAAGTGTTTTCTAGAATTTTAAAATAATTTAAAAAAATTGCATTTTTACAAAAAAAGCTGGTAAAAAAAATTTTTCCCGAAAATTTTACAAAGGGGGGGTTTCAGGGGAAAAATTGACCGTTTTAGGTTATTCAGGGGACTTTGGGGTTGGGCACGGACAGAGAACAAAGTTCCCGAGACAATTTCAATCCGCAGTTGAGGGAAAATTGGGGAAAAAAAATGCCAAGCCCAAAAAGGGGACCCGGGTGTTTAAAAGGAGCGTTAACCACCAGTAAATTTTTAAATGAAGTTTAAATTTGGGCCGCCCCTCAAACGGAAGGGGCCCAAACGTACCCAGGGGCTTGCGTGTATGAGGAAGGCTGGGAAATTCTCACACTTCCGCTTCCGCACTTTGCTTTGCCGGAAAAAGTTTTTGTTTTCTGCGTTTTCAGGGCATTTTAACCCTGGTTTTTTAATAGATGGGCGGACGCCAGCCTGGGTCTCCTGCACCCACTGTAAATCCGGGCCCCGGGTCATGCTGTGGCACAGGAAAAGTTTTTAGTCAATGTCCGGGTTTAATAAAATGGTGGTTTTTAAAAAACCCCCTTTTTCCGGGCCCCTTTGTATTTTGTGGGTAGACAGGTTTTTTGGTCATTTTGTGGCCCCGGACAGGGGGAAATATATGTTTCCCGTTTTAACCCAAAATTTGGGGGTTGAAAGGGTCCTTTTTCTGGGGACTTTTTTAAAATGGGGTCAGACGGTTTAATGGTCATTTTGCGGTACAGGACAAATATGTTTGTGTCCGTTCAACTAAAATGGTGGTTTTAAAAAACTCCTTTTTGCGGCACTTTTTAAAACTGGGGGTCATGAGGTTTGGGGCTCATGCTGCGTTCCAGGACAGGGTTTTTCAATGTCCCGTTCAAGTAACATGATGGTTTTAAATCATACTGCCCTTTTGGCACTTTTTAATTTTTCGGGGGTTTGGGTTTTTAAAAGGGGCAAGGGTTTTGGTACAAGACAGGGATAGTGAATGGTCTGTGACTTTTGGACTGTGACTTGTATAACCTACGTGTGTTGCCTACGATGTTGCACGACTCCATTTGACTGTTGTGGATGTTAATTTCTGCTTCTCCAGCCTTGTTTGGGTGTAATAATGAAGGTGTTGTTGCTCTCCCATAGACTTTAATGGTAATCGCTCATAATCGATGCTCACTATCGAAAAAACTTATCGATAGCGGCCGACTATCGACTATCGATCAATCTCGATAGCCAACGCAATCGCTCAACACTAGCAGGGACCATTCGAGGTTCTGGAGAAAGTTAATGAGGTTAACTACAAGATACACCAACCAGGCAATAGGAAGCCTGTTCAGGTGTACCATGTGAACCTCATCAAGCCCTGGAAAGACAGGGACTCGCCGGTTACCCCATGTCTGCTTACCCAGTCAGCAGTGGGGTTCCAAGATGTCACAATTGCCGACACCCTCTCCCCCTTGCAGAAGCAGCAGTGCAGGGAGCTGATAGAGCAGAACAAGGACATGTTCTCTGAACTACCTGGTCTCACCTCTGTAACTGAACACGAAATTGTCACGGAACCTCATGTTAGAGTGAATGTAAAACTGTGTAGGATCCCTGAGGCCCGTAGGCAAGTGGTGTCCCAGGAGGTGGAACGGATGCTCAAACTGGGGGTCATCGAAGAGTCTAGGAGTGGATGGTCAAGCCCGATAGTCCTAGTGCCAAAACCGAGTGGGGAATGGCGCTTCTATAATGACTACAGAAAGCTTAACGAGGAGTCTAAGGTGAATGCTTACCCAATGCCAAGAGTAGATGAACTTATTGAAAGGCTTGGGCCAGCCCGGTACATCACCACGTTAGACCTCAGCAAGGGGTATTGGCAAATTCCCCTGTCAAAGGAATCCATGGAGAAAACTGCCTTCTCCGCCTCTGAGGGTTGCTACCAATACACCCGGATGCCCTTTACCTGCAGGGAGCCCCAGCCACATTCCAAAGGGCAATGGATCACATACTGATCCTCCCTAGGAAATATGCTGCAGCGTACCTAGATGACATTGTCATCTTCAGCCTGGACTGGGAAAGTTATCCAGCAAAACTGCAGGCCATCATAGATGCCCTAAGGAGAGCAGTGTTCCCCATCAACCCAAAAAATGTGCAGTTGGTATGGAAGAGGCCAAGTACTTGAGGGACATTGTGGGGAGAGGCTTAATCAAACCGCAGATCAACAAGGTTGAAGCCATACAAGGTTGGCCACGCCTGCTAACAAACAAAGCAGGTAAGGGCATTTTTGGGCATTGTAGGGTACTACCGCCGGTTTGTGCCGGACTTTGCCATGATAGCCGTCCCTCTAACCGAGCTCACAAAAGGGTCCCAGTCTGTGATGGTAAAGTGGTCTTCGGAGGCCGAAACAGCTTTTTTGTGAACTGAAGTGGGCCTTGTGTAACCAACCAGTCCTGGTAGCTCCAAACCTCGCTAAGGAGTTCATAGTCCAGATGGATGCATCTGATGTAGGCCTTGGGGCAGTAATGTCGCAGTACATAGATGGGGGAAGAACACCCCGTAATGTATCTCAGCCGTAAACTGTCCCCGGCAGAGAAAAATTATGCTATTGTGGAGAAAGAGTGCCTGGCTATTAAGTGGGCCTTGGACGCTCTCAGGTATTATCTGCTGGGTAGATGTTTCAAACTGGTTTCTGACCATGCACCATTAAAATGGATGCGGTTAAAAAAGGGAACAATGCCAGAATAACGTGCTGGTTTCTGACATTGCAGGATTTTTCCTTCAAGGTCGAGCATAGGCCTGGTAAACTGCATGGGAATGCAGACGCTTTATCAAGGGTGTATTGTCTGGTGAGCAAAGGTGCCCAGCCCCTCAGCTTTGGGCAGGAGGGTGTATGTGACAAAGCACAAGGCCTTGTCATTTTAGGGCCGATATGTGCCACCGTACCTTAGGGCTGCGGTGGAGTAAGCTATATAAATAGGTCTGCAACCTTAGCTTGCAGACACCTTGTGTATTTTTGCATCCCTGCTTTAAGCAGTGGTATTCTGGGCCTGGCATTTACTGGAGCAGTCTTAGAGCTGGGTGGGATGACTGCTCCCACATATCCACCCCAGGATTTCCCTGGCCTATAAAGCCAGGAAGTCAGGTGTGCAGGGGGTGTGGTACGCCACTCCAGGCCTGGAGTGTGTAGAAGAGAGATCTACTGTGTGAAGGCTCTGACAGAAAGCTGGACTTACCTTTCTTAGGTGCTGCTAAGTATGGTGAGCTGAAACTGTTTCCGTTATCCATTTAATACCTGAAGCAAGGTTATGTTTAAGTTCTGTTTTGCACCCTGCTGAAGATAAGCTGTTTTCTGTTCTGTTTGCACTTTCTGTTAATAAAACCCGTTTTAATTAACTTTAACCGGGCGTCTGTGGGCCTGTGACGGAGCGCCCCCCCCCAAAATGAAACATGTAATCAGCAAAACAGAGCATTTCTCAGAGTTTAACATTCACAGAAAGTACATTAAGTACATTCACATTAGAGTAACATTCACATTTTACAGTACAAATTGAAGACTAGCAGTCAAGTAAGTAGAGAGACTTGTGTTTGCTGGCATATAAAAGATGCAGAAATTGCCTTTAAAATTGTCTTTAAAAGAAAAGCCCATGTGAACAAACACTTACAAAAAAAGTAGGAGTGGTATAATGGGAGGGGTGTGGTCTTCAACAGACTAACATATTTACCCTAATTTATAGCAATTTCTGTGAAAATCTACATTTGCTCATAGCTGCCACACATTTGCTTTTCTTGTTTGGGAAAATTTAGTGAACGTTTACGTTCTATCGCCACGGGTTCGATAGTCAATAGGGAAATTTACAATAAGAATCCGATACGATAATGATTATCCCGATGACAAAAGCAAGGGAAGGGAAAACCCCCCAAAAAAAACACCCAAAACCCCGGGCGGGAAAGTGGAATTAACATCCACAACACAAAGGACCCGGCTAAAAACAAGGGCCCAACACATGGTTAAAAAACCCCACAGAAAAAAAAGTCCCGACCATTCACTATCCCTGTTTTTTCCCCAAAAAGCATCCCCCTTAAACCTGCATAAACCCACAAAAAAAAAAGTCCCAGAAGGAAAGTATGTTTGAACCATCATTTTACTTGAACGGATATTGAAACCCCAGTCCTGGAAGGCAAAGCCCCTTTTAAAACCTTTTTTGACCCAAAGTTTAAAAAGTGCCAAAAAAAGGGTCTTTGAACCACCTTTTTAGTTAAACTGGACATTGCTAAAAAATTCCTGTACCGCAGCATGACCCTCAACCTGCATGACCCCCAGTTTTAAAAAGTGCCGCAAAAAGGATATTAAAACCAAACATTTTCGTTGAACTGGACATAACGTCCCTGCCTGGGCCACACAGACCCCAAAACCCTCATGACCCCCAGTTTTAAAAAGGCCCAAAAAAAAGGGTCTTTCAAAAAAAATTTTTTTTTTCACTCGACATAGACAAATGTTTTCGTACCACAGTAGGCCATTAAACCTGTCTACCCCAGATTTAAAAAGGCCCGGGAAAAAGGATCTTAAACCCCATTTTTTGAACGGGACATTGACTATCCCTTTTCCGTCCACAGTAAAACCTTTAAAACCCTGTCGACCCACAATTAAAAATGTCCGGAAAAAGGGTCGGGAGGGAGGACGGAGGTAAACTGCTGGATGCAGGTTGCTTTTAACCACTGAAGAAAAATTGGCGATGTGTTTTTACGAGATTACAGGCCCCTACCCAGCGATGACGGGCCCCTGAGGGTCCTAAACCCGATGACCCTGGCATGCGTGTTGGCGCCAGCACTGGATGGCCCTTCTCTCGTACCTCTACCTCCATTTCCCTACCCCCCTTTTTTGCTCCTTCCACCTAAATTTTTCGCTCCATGTTCGAAAGATAATATTTGAAAAGGTAGGGAAAGAGTTTTGGGAAAGTCCTTTTTAAAAGAGGGAAAATCACAGCTATTCTCAAACCCCTAAAACAAACAAAATTGTGGATTGAAATTTAAGTGCTAGGTACCCCCTATCAAAAATGCTTGACTGAAAAAAAGTGAAAAAAAAAAAAAAAAATTCTGAAATGTATAAGGTAAAAAAAAGGTATTTTTTGGGACCTATAAATTCATCTGGGTTTGAACTAAAAAAATTGCTGTATTCAAATTAATAAAAGTAGCTCTTCAAAAAAGCTTGCCCCTGACCAAAAGTGAAAAAAACCCCTGTCTGAAATGTATACGGATAATAAAAAAAAAATTTTTTTTGGCACCATCAATTCCCTGGGGGGTGACAAAAAAAAATTTGCGGGATTCAAATTTAACTCAAAGTGTCTATCAACAAAGCTAAACTGACAAAAGTAAAAAAACACCGCCCTGAAATGTATACGGAAAATAAAGGGTATTTTTTGGCACCTACCAAATTTCACCGGGGGTGACTACAAAATTGCTGTATTAAAATTTAACGGCAAAGTAGCTCTATTAAACCCCAAAAATTAAACTCCCAAAAAATAAAAAAAAAACGGCCTTCGAAATGAAAAACGGAAATAAAAAAAAAGGTTTTTGGAACCCTATCTTAACCCCTTTGGGGTGACTAAAAAATTTCTGGATTAAATTTTAACTGCAAGGGGGTATATCAACAAAGCTGGCTGGGAAAAATTGAAAAAAAAAAAACCCCTATCTTATAGTTTCATATTTCATATTTTTGAAAAGGCTAAAAAAAGACAAGTCGCCCTCTTGTTCAGCCTGTTGTGCAAAGGGTTATCCAAGGAAGGCAAAAAACCCCCAATAGGGAAAGCCAAATTGTCCTCATTTTGGGGAAAAAATTTTTCCTGCCCAATTGGCAAACAAAAAATCCCCATACATTAAATGTTACTGATAATAAAAGTGGGGTTTTGCACCTAAAAATGACCTGCATTACTAGAAAAGATCTGTATCCTAATATAAGGCAAGATTCCCAAAAAAAAGTTTTGGCTGTACAAAACCAGTATCCTTTATAAAAGCTTGTCTGTGTTCCACCCCCGGCCCCCCCCCCCCGCTCCCCCCCCCCCTTTACTTTACAGCGGGAGATGCCCTTTAAAATTCTCTGCCCAACACCTAAAATCTGCAAAACTCTGATCTAACTAAGTTCTTGGACAAGCTAAAAGTAGAGCGTCTCTGAAAAAATAGAAAATTTTGCTGACTGTTTTTTCTGAGCTGTTGGACAAGGCAAAGCGCACGCCTACTGCTATGAGACCTGACCACCTGATCATGAAAAGGGAAGCCTGTTCATTTAAAACGAGGTCAGTGATTTTACCAGCCCAAACGCAACCAACACATCCCAGTCATGCGTCGACACCTCTCACCCTGCTCATTCTGTAACTATTTTGGCCGCCAAAAAAACAGAAACGCCGAAAATGGCGCGATATTTTAAAAGATTAGCACAATTTGAACCCAAATTACGCGTGATCTAAAAAAAACCGTTTAACGAAATACCCGGCCCATTTCAACTTGCGATAATAATCGCTCAACACTAGTGACAATCAAAAAATGTGTCAAATTTATTAAAGGAAAAGAAGGAAAAAGCATGCAGCTTAAGAAAATAAGATATTACCTTTATTAAAATAAAACATTGGCAACTTCAACTTCTCTCAAATGTATCAGGTTTATCAATGTATGATAAATCTGGTGAAAAGAAGTAAATCAATGGATCAGAGAATTTCCCTAAAAATTAAATAAATCATCTTTTTTTTTTATTCTATAATACATAAAATCAGTTGGCTTCATGATAGGGATACACAGACCTAACTAACACACATCAGTCACATAAGTACTCTTAGTCATAGCTAAAGATACTTACAAGAATAACCTCTTAAATACACTTGAAAACAGTTAACACTGAATTAAGTTAACTCATCTGTACAACATGAGAACAGTGCACACCCGAGTCAAGCATTAGGCAAATAAACCAATAGCACGGACAAACACCGCAAGACTGTCCCTTGATTTACTGGAGACAATGTTAGAAGCTCTTTGTAGAAACCAATTAGGATACCCCCTAGACCTCAACCGATTGTATGGAAGATACAGCGACAATCATCTCCTTATTTGGAAGGATGATGTATCTGCCATACCCTCTTTCATTGATTATTTAAATAAGAATCTGTCTAATTTAAAATTTACATTTCAGGTGATCAGATCATTATTCTTTTGTTTTTATGATCTTCCATTAATAGGGAAAACAATCAAGTAGTTCTCTCCTAAACTTACCGTAAACCCACATCATGAAATACTATTTTGCATTATAGAAGTTTCCACCCAATTCACACACATAACAGGAATATAAATAGGAGGAAAAACATATTTCTCATCAGTTGAGGTCTAGGAGGTATTCTTATTGGGTTTTCTGAGAGAATTTCAAATTGTCCAAGCAAAAAAGTGAAAAGTTTAGTCTTTTTATCCACGCAAAATTGTAACAGCTGAAACACCCATTCTTATATTAAATTATAATCACCAGTTTAGGACTATCCAGGACATTGATCATAGGCACCTCTTATTTTGAAAGACATGATGTACTGAATTCTATCTTACAGGATGGCTATAGGCTGGTTTAGAACAATAGGAAATCTACTGTCAGATAATTTGTTTCAATTAAATCAAAATATCACTGTTCATACAAGATAGAAATGACCAGAGTTTGGACAACTAGAAAATCACAGCAAACTAAACTCAAAATCTAAATCTAAAATTTAACCTTTAATAGATTCATTTAAAAAGATACATATACCCATAAAATCATTACAGCAGCAATCATAGCTGATGGTATGTGGTACAAGGACGATAATTGCAACTCCTGTGCACCCTATTTTCTAGCCCTGCCCTAACCGCTATCAGGCAGAGTAATCGTCCCAAAAGGGTCGGCCCCACCTTAGAAGGCTCACCCTATTAAATCCCTAAATAAACACTAATGGACTCTAGTAACAATAAAGCTTGTATACAAAAACGGTGCACAATATGACAGGTGCTCAAAAAACGTCCTCTATTATCCTATACACAAATAACCCAGGAAAACACCTTCAGATCTAAGGATAGTAAACACTTATAAATTACAATGATTATATACCACCTTAATCTGAATTGCATATTTCTCCATCCTTCCCCACGCGTTTCTCCCTGTCAAATATATCAGGGTTCATCAGGGTGCACAGGAGTTGCAATTATCGTCCTTGTACCACATACCATCAGCTATGATTGCTGCTGTAATGATTTTATGGGTATATGTATCTTTTTAAATGAATCTATTAAAGGTTACATTTTAGATTTTGAGTTTGAGTTTAGTTTGCTGTGATTTTCAATTAAATAAACCATCCTCAACACTGCAAGGGGTTCTACAGGTGCGGTTTGTATCCCTGCAGAACCCGTAACTTTACTTTACCATGTAAAATGTTCCAGAATTCCAGTTCTACTAAAGCCTTTTACATTCAGAAGTATCAACTGAAATTGAAATTATGTCATTTATGTAGTAACATGCATTATGTGCAATCTTCCATATGTCAGTTACACTACACATACTGTAAATTATAGATAGAAATTTTACTTCCACCCAAGTTAAATTCAGTGTTGCCAAACATTTTATAGATTGTCAAAACTCAAATACATCCTCTTTAAAAATCTTTGGGAAAGATAGACTGTTGAAACCTGCCCATGGTGGTGACCTTAACCACTTGTTACATGACAAAGAAGCATTTTGGATTGTCACTTTGAACACCGCCTTTATCAAGGAACTTAACCACAGGAGAGAAATCATGTTCCATTATTAATCGCTTCTCAATGTGTCACCTGCTCCTGCTTTTTAACTCTTTTACTGCATATATATGGGTTACAGTTTATTTTTTTTATACTCCCCTGCGCACCTGGGGAAGCACATATTACGCTTTCTTTGCCTAATAGTTTAATTGTATTTTTTGATTGCAGGTAACATTTGTGAATTTTAGTGTTATTCAGCTTATCTTTTACATGGATAACTCTTTCACCCTAACTAAAGCGAACGATATTCTCTACAATATATCATTATAAGGACAACTTATTGTATGTCCCATTTACATTCATCTTTATCTTGGAGGATGTACTTAACTGTCAGAGTACTGTGCATGTCACTGATGCCCTTTCCAGTAGTGACCCACAATTGTTTATTGCAAAGGTGCTAACTAATTTTTTTCTATTTCATGTAGCATTTATGGTCTCACAGCATTTGTCTATGCTTGCGGTTCTTTGCAAAATACTCGACTCAGGTGTGCGCTGTTCTCATTTTGTACAGGTAAATTAATTTGATGTTAACTGTTGTAAAGTGTATTTAAGAGGTTGTTCTTGTTAGTACCTATGGCTATGATTAAGGGCACTTATGTGCCAGAAACACGTAAACTAGGTCTGTGTATCCCTACCACGATGCCAATTGAGTTTATGGATTACAGAATATAAATAAAGAAGATGCTTTTATTATAACTTTTTCACCACAATTGCACTGACCCATTGATTTATGTCCTTTCACTACATATGCTTCTAGGAGAGGGACGCATGCACTTTTGGATGGTGCATCCTGCTATTTTTAGATGAGCTGACTATATTTTTGCTTTTATGATAAATCTGGTGCATGTTTAGACACTTCTGTCTAATTTTACACCATTTACAGTGGGGAAAAAAGTATTTAGTCAGCCACCAATTGTGCAAGTTCTCCCACTTAAAAAGATGAGAGAGGCCTGTAGTTGTCATCATAGGTAGACCTAAACTATGAGAGGCAAAATGAGAAACCAAATCCAGAAAATCACATTGTCTGATTTGGAAATAATTTATTTACAAGTTAGGGTGGAAAATAAGTGTTTGGTCAATAACAAAAGTTAATCTCAATACTTTGTTATATATCCTCTGTTGGCAATGGCAGAGGTCAATTGTTTTCGGTAAGTCTTCACAAGGTTGGAACACACTGTTGCTGGTAAATTGGCCCATTCCTCTATGCATATCTCCTCAACAGCAGTGATGTTTTGGGGCTGTCACTGGGCAACATGTACTTTAAACTCCCTCCAAAGGTTTTCTATGGGGTTGAGATCTGGAGACTGGCTAGGCCACTCCAGGACCTTGAAATGCTTCTTATGAAGCCACTCCTTCGTTGCCTTGGTGGTGTGCTTGGGATCATTGTCATGCTGAAAGAACCAGGCACATTTCATCTTCAATGATGGAAGGAGGTTTGCACTCAAAATCTCACGGTACATGGCCCAATTCATTCTTTCATGTACACGGACCAGTTGTCCTGGTCCCCTTGCAGAGAAACAGCCCCAAAGCATGATGTTGCCACCCCCATTGTTTGGTGTTCTTTGGATGCAACTCAGCATTCTCTTTCCTCCAAACATGACGAGTTGTGTTTCTACCAAACAGTGCTACTTTGGTTTCATCTGACCATATGACATTCTCCCAATACCCTTCTGGATTATCCAAATGCTCTCTAGCGAACTTCAGACGGGCCCGGACATGTACTGGCTTAAGCACGGGGATACGTTTGGCACTGCAGGATCTGAGTCCCTGGTGGCGTAGTGTGTTACTGATGGTAGCCTTTGTTACGTTGGTCCCAGCTCTCTGCAGGTCATTCACTAGGTCCGCCCGTGTGGTTCTGGGATTTTTGCTCACCGTTCTTGTGATCATTGTGACCCCAGGGGGTGAGATCTTGCGTGGAGCCCCAGATCGAGAGAGATTATCAGTGGTCTTGTATGTCTTCCATTTTCTAATTATTGCTCCCACAGTTGATTTCTTCACACCAAGCTGCTTGCCTATTGCAGATTTAGTCTTTCCAGCCTGGTGCAGGGCTACAATTTTTGTTTCTGGTGTCCTTTGACAGCTCTTTGGTCTTCAAAAAAATCTAAATGGGAGTGAAATGTGAAAAGAAAGTATTGCGGCATGTTTATGGAGGTTTTGTTTTATGACGTTCAATCTTAGGTATAAATGATGTGCTATCGATATTCTGCAGGTTGATATAATTCCAGCAATACCAAACACTTAGGGTTTTTGTTATGTTTTAAAATGTTAAAAAATGCAAACATTTTCTATTTCTTAAATTTGCGCTGCAGCACCATTTTCTGTGACCAATAACTTTTTTGTTCTACAACCTATGGACCTAAAGGAGGGTGAATTTTTGCGAGCTGAAGTATAGTTTTTATTGTTACCATTTAGGGATACATGCGAATTTTGATCAATCAGATTTAAATTTTTAGTGGACATGAAATGGCCAAAAAATGCAATTTGGGGGTTTGGAAATAGCCTTCTTCCACAGTGTTCAACAAACGGGATATAATGATGTTATATTTAGTGATGAGCGATTACGTTGACTATCGTCATCGGGTCGATAGTCGATATCGGCAATTATCAATAAGATTTCCGATAGTCGATAATAGATTATCACCGATGACCATTAAAGTCTATGGGAGAGCAACAACACCTTCATTCTTACACCCAAACAGGGCTGGAGAAGCTGGAATAAACATCCACAACAGCAAACTTGATACATGCTACATCTTAGGCAACACACTTAGGTTATAAAAGCCACAGAAAAAAAGTCACAGACCATTCACTATCCCTGTCTTGTACCACAGCATGACCCTTAAACCTGCATGACCCACAAATTAAAAAGTGCCAGAAGGCAGAATGATTTGAACCATCATTTTACTTGAACTGGCCATTGAATATCCCTGTCCTGGAACGCAGCATGAGCCCCAAACCTGCATGACCCCAGATTAAAAAGTGCCGGAAAAAGGAGTCTTTCAACCACCATTTTAGTTGAACTGGACATAGACTGTCCCTGTCCTGGGCCACAGCATGAGCCCCAAACCTGCATGACCCCCAGATTTAAAAAGTGCCGCAAAAAGGAGTCTTTCAACCACCATTTTAGTTTCATTGGACATAGACTATCCTTGTCCTGGGCCACAGCATGAGCCCCAAACCTGCATGACCCCCAGATTTAAAAAGTGCCGGAAAAAGGAGTCTTTCAACCACCATTTTAGTTGAACTGGACATTGACTATACCTGTTCTGTACCACAGTATGACCATTAAACCTGTCTGACCCACAGATTAAAAAGTGCCGGAAAAAGGAGTCTTTTAACCACCATTTTAGTTTCACTGGACATAGACTATCCCTGTCCTGGGCCACAGCATGAGCCCCAAACCTGCATGACCCCCAGATTAAAAAGTGCCAGAAAAAGGAGTCTTTCAACCACCATTTTAGTTTCACTGGACATTGACTATATCTGTCCTGTACCGCAGAATGACCATTAAACCTGTCTGACCCACAGATTAAAAAGTGCTGGGAAAAGGAGTCTTTGAACCACCATTTTAGTTGAACTGGACATTGACTATACCTGTCCTGGACCGCAGAATGACCATTAAACCTGTCTGACCCACAGATTAAAAAGTGCTGGGAAAAGGAGTCTTTCAACCACCATTTTAGTTTCACTGGACATTGACTATACCTGTCCTGGGCCACAGCATGAGTCCTAAACCTGCATGACCCCCAGATTTAAAAAGTGCCGGGAAAAGGAGTCTTTGAACCACCATTTTAGTTTCACTGGACATTGACTATACCTGTCCTGGACCACAGTATGACCATCAAACCTGTCTGACCCACAGATTAAAAAGTGCCGGAAAAAGGAGTCTTTCAACCACCATTTTAGTTTCACTGGACATTGACTATACCTGTCCTGGGCCACAGCATGAGCCCCAAACCTGCATGACCCCCACATTTAAAAAGTGCCGGAAAAAGGAGTCTTTCAACCGCCATTTTAGTTTCACTGGACATTGACAATACCTGTCCTGTACCGCAGAATGACCATTAAACCTGTCTGACCCACAGATTAAAAAGTGCCGGAAAAAGGAGTCTTTGAACCACCATTTTAGTTTCACTGGACATTGACTATACCTGTCCTGGGCAACTGCATGAGCCCCAAACCTGCATGACCCCCAGATTTAAAAAGTGCCGCAAAAAGGAGTCTTTCAACCACCATTTTAGTTTCACTGGACATTAACTTTATCTGTCCTGGGCCACAGCATGAGCCCCAAACCTGCATGACCTCCAGATTTAAAAATTGCCGGAAAAAGGAGTCTTATCAACCACCATTTTAGTTTCACTGGACATTGACTATACCTGTCCTGGACCACAGTATACATCTAATACAAAAATCAGTGGCACACTAAAAACTAAGTGAAACATCAAGGTATATAGGAATATTGGAAATGCATTACTGCTAAGGAAAATATGAAAACCTGGGACTCTTAGTTTACAGTTTTTGATCAAAGATTGTATTAAGCTCACCTCCCAATAGCGTCAAAGGGATCCCAGAACAGGTGAGTCCCTAACCACTAACATGTTACCTCACTAGGAGTCCGTTCAGACTACAACTTCTCAGGGAGGGACAGGAACTTGCAATTGAACTATCCTGCACTGGTTTAAAAGAGGCGGCAGAGTGCAGCAAGCCAATGAGATTGCCATTTCTCAAATAGACTACAAAAGTTAATTAGGCTGTGCACATCTAAAATATATTTTGAAAAACGTAAGCATAGGTGCACACTGAAAAGGCAATAGCATACAGCTAATACAAAAATCAGTGGCACACTAAAAACTAAGTGAAACATTAAGGTATATAGGAATATTGGAAATTTTTGTATTAGATGTATGCTATTGCCTTTTCAGTGTGCACCTATGCTTACGTTTTTCAAAATATATTTTAGATGTGCACAGCCTAATTAACTGTTGTAGTCTATTTGAGAAATGGCAATCTCATTGGCTTGCTGCACTCTGCCGCCTCTTTTAAACCAGTGCAGGATAGTTCAATTGCAAGTTCCTGTCACTCCCTGAGATGTTGTAGTCTGAACGGACTCCTAGTGAAGTAACATGCTAGTGGTTAGGGACTCACCTGTTCTGGGATCCCCTTGACGCTATTGGGAGGTGAGCTTAATACAATCTTTGATCAAAAACTGTAAACTAAGAGCTCCAGGTTTTTCATATTTTCCTTAGCAGTAATGCATTTCCAATATTCCTATATACCTTGATGTTTCACTTAGTTTTAGTGTGCCACTGATTTTTGTATTAGATGTATGCTATTGCCTTTTCAGTGTGCACCTATGCTTACGTTTTTCAAAATATATTTTAGATGTGCACAGCCTAATTAACTTTTGAACTCTGGACCACAGTATGACCATCAAACCTGTCTGACCCACAGATTAAAAAGTGCCGGAAAAAGGAGTCTTTCAACCACCATTTTAGTTTCACTGGACATTGACTATACCTGTCCTGGGCCACAGCATTAGCCCCAAACCTGCTTGACCCCCAGATTTAAAAAGTGCCGGAAAAAGGAGTCTTTCAACCACCATTTTAGTTTCACTGGACATTGACTAGACTTGTCCTGGGCCACAGCATGACCACTAAACCTGTTTGACCCACAGATCCCAAAGTGGCACTATGCTATTTTGTACAGTGACTGTCATTTAGTATATTTTTTGGTAACTGACATTTGTTTACAGAATTTATTTAGAGAAGTTTTATTTATAGTTTTACATTATTATCATTTTGCTTTTTTTTCAAGTGTGATAACATACAACATACACCCCTCCCTGCAGTTTTTAAAGGTATTTTTTACACGTGTAGATGTGTTAATTCATCCGCACACCCCATAAGTAATAAAAATGTCCTAATCTTCCCCAAAACACTTCTTAGTTGAGAAGACATTTGCCCTCCTGGCTTCTGAGAGTGATTCAGCCAATCAATTCAATGGTTTAATTTTTCCTCCAAATCCTTCTTCAGTGATTAGGGACAGACTCCCCTGGAGATCAAATGATGCGACCCCATAGTGACTCCAGCCCCAGAAAATTTTAAGCCTCAAATTGTGCAATTTGTGTCCAGCCCTGGAGCCCTTTTTGACACTACTTAACCTCACAAAAAACGCACCTTTTTCAAATCTGATTTTTTAGAGAAATTTGAAGCTCTCCTGATTGCCCCTAATGGTGAGAGCCAGTGCTGCCGTCAGCCATCTGTTAACACGGAGGTCCAGCTGCCAGGGCCAGACTTACAGTGGGTGCGGTGAGAGCCCAGGCTGGCGTCCGTCATCTATTAACACGGTAAAAATGCCCTTATGACGCAGCAACGAAAACAGTCGTGCTGAAGCAGAGTGCGGAAGTGTGAGGTAAGACCTCCAGCCTTCCTCAGTACACAGTCAAGACCTGGGTAGCGCTTGCCCCTCCATATGAGTGCGGACCAATTGAGCTTCACTTGGAAATACTGGTGGTTAACGCTCCTGTTCCACCCAGGTGCCCTTTTTCTTGGCATTCTTTTTCTCATTTTACTCAACGTGCTGGAGGAAATTGTCTCTGTTCTTTGTTCTCTGTCCATGCTCCATACTCCATGTCCTCTGAATAACCTACATCTGGTCAAGTCTTCCTGTACAATTCAGAGGAATTTTTTTACCAGCTATTTTGTACATGCAAGTTTTTTAGTAGTTTAATTCTAGAAAACACATTTTTAAAATAGGATGGAATCCCACCATGTCTTTGTTTCTCTTTTTTAATTGTATTAAATGGGTTGTCTCAATACAGGGATTGCTAGCTATGTTAAAGATCTTGCAAAAACAAGTCATTTTGCAATATATGTCCATTAACAGTGTCCTACCTGTTTCTGACAGCACCATCACCCTTGAGCCACTCTTGACAATTGTGAAGAACAAATGTCTGTTAGAAACAACATTTTTTTTATAATAGGACCTGTAGTATAGCTGCATGTCACAGCAAAATGCCCCCAAAAATTCAAAACATGACCCATGAGCCACTTTTGACAATTGTGAAGAACAAATGTCTGTTAGAAACAATATTTTTTAGAATAGGACCTGTAGTATTGCTGCATTTCAAAGCAGCATGACCCAAAAAATTATAAAAATGACTTCTCAGCCACTGTTAAAAATTGTGAGGGAGAAATGCCACTCAAAAGCCACATTTCTGTTCCAAAGGACCATGATTATTGCTGTATCTCACAGCAACATGACCCCAAAAAATTATAAAAATGACTTCTCAGCCACTGTTAAAAATTGTGAGGGAGAAATGCCACTCAAAAGCCACATTTCTGTTCCAAAGGACCATGATTATAGCTGTATCTCACAGCAACATGACCCCAAAAAATTATAAATATGACTTCTCAGCCACTATTAAAAATTGTGATGGAGAAATGCCACTTAGAAGCCACATTTCTGTTCCAAAGGACCATAATTATAGCTGTATCTCACAGCAACATGACCCCAAAAAATTATAAATATGACTTATGGAAGAGGTATGGAAGAGTTTTGGAAAGTCTCTTATTAAAAGACGGCAAATCACAGCTATTCTCAAATCCCTCAAATCAAAACAAAATTGCTGGATTCAAATTTAAGTGCAAGGTACCTCTATCAACAAAGCTTGACTGACCAAAAGTGAAAAAAAAACACGTATCTGAAATGTATACGGATAATAAAAGGTATTTTTGGCACCTATCAATACACCTGTGGTGACTACAAAATTGCTGGATTCAAATTTAAGTGCAAGGTACCTCTATCAACAAAGCTTGACTGACCAAAAGTGAAAAAAAACACGCATCTGAAATGTATACGGATAATAAAAGGTATTTTTGGCACCTATCAATACACCTGTGGTGACTACAAAATTGCTGGATTCAAATTTAAGTGCAAGGTACCTCTATCAACAAAGCTTGACTGACCAAAAGTGAAAAAAACACCTATCTGAAATGTATACGGAAAATAAAAGGTATTTTTGGCACCTATCAATACACCTGTGGTGACTACAAAATTGCTGGATTCAAATTTAACTGCAAGATGGCTCTATGAACAAAGCTGGCCTGTGCCAAAGTGAAAAAAACACGTATCTGAAATGTATACAGATAATAAAAGGTATTTTTGGCACCTATCAATACACCTGTGGTGACTACAAAATTGCTGTATTCAAATTTAACTGCAAGGTGGCTCTATGAACAAAGCTGGCCTGCACCAAAGTGAAAAAAACACGTATCTGAAATGTATACGGATAATAAAAGGTATTTTTTGCACCTAAAAATACACCTGCGGTGACTACAAAATTGCTGTATTCAAATTTAACTGCAAGGTGGCTCTATGAACAAAGCTGGCCTGCGCCAAAGTGAAAAAAAACACGTATCTGAAATGTATACAGATAATAAAAGGTATTTTTGGCACCTATCAATACACCTGTGGTGACTACAAAATTGCTGGATTCAAATTTAAGTGCAAGGTACCTCTATCAACAAAGCTTGACTGACCAAAAGGGAAAAAAACACATATCTGAAATGTATACTGATAATAAAAGTGGAGTTTTGCACCTAACAAATAGACCTGCAGTTACTAGAAAAGATCTGTATTCTAATATCAGTTCAGGCTGCCCAACATCCAAGTAATATTTCAACAGAAAACTGTTAATAAAAAGCTATTGCAATGCAATGTCTACACTAAGTCTGGGTGCACAATATCCAGTATCCTTTAAAGAGCTTGTCTGTGTTCGCCCGCGGGCCCCCCCCCCCGCTCCCCCCGTGACTTTACAGGACGAGATGCTCCTTTAAAATTCTCAGCCTAACTACCTAAAATCTGCAAATCTCTAATCTACTTAAGTTCTAAGGTTCACAGCTAAAAATAGCTGTCTCTGTGAACAAATAGAATAATTTCGCTGAGCTGTTTGCACAGAGACTGAGCGCACGTCCTACTCCTTTGAGATACTGACACACACTGATCATGAACAGGAAGGGCTGTTCTATGTAAAACGAGGTCATGTGATTTTTCCAGCCAATCGCAACCATACACATCCCAGTCATGACGTCGCACACACAGCTCACCCTGCTCTATTCTCTAAGCTGATTTGCTGGCCGCCAAAATGACAGGAAGAGCCGAAAATGCCGCAATATTAATATGCACAGATTTTAACCTAAATTATCGCGTGATCTAAAAAATCCGATCAACATAAAAACGTGCCAATTTCAACTTTGTCGATATTAATCGCTCAACACTAGTTATATTTTAATAGATCAAACCTCTATGGACGCAGCGATACCAATTATGTGTAACTTTTTTCTTTTTTTTTTCTTTGTAAAATGGCAAAAGGGGATGATTTGAACTTTACAATTTTTGTAATTAATTTTTATACTTTTGAAAATTTTTTTTTTACAGTAACATCAATTTTCCATAGGGTACTTAACCACTAGGGGGGCGCAATCGTCTGTACACCCTTTTGCATTGTATAAACATATATTGTGTACAAAAATGGTGGGACAAAACGAAATAGGAACATAGTAGCTATGGAAACCTTCATTAGGCTTCCAGCTGCCATGTTAACAGATCGGCATCCTGCAATTTCGGAGAAATGGCGCACAGTACCATATCTTATTCATTTAGATGCTGCATACATGGTTAATAAGTAGGGAATGAAGCCAGCTCTCTGACACCGGCCTCCTATGTAGTGGATTTATGGAGTAATCTAGCTATATAGGTACCCACCAGCACCATGACATACTGATACATCATGTGCTGATAATAGGTTAAATGTCCGGAATCGGAGTTATCATTGATCCTGGCCACTGAAGGCTGTAATTAAAATGGGCACCCATAGTGCATGGAGCAGGCTCCATATTAGCACTTCCTTACTAACAAAGGTAGGCACCTTGGACAACCACCTTCCTCTGCCTATTAGTTGTCCTAGCCCGGTAGCCACAGTTAAAATATTGTGAGTATCTAGGTTAGAAATATAATTTAAATGTTGCAGGATCTGCACATTTTGTTGTCTGCTGGTGCAGCCAACAAATATTTATTGGCAGCTTGTACATCAGATAACATATACCATATACAGGCAGTCCCCTACTTACATCGTTCCGACTTACATACGTCCCCTAGTTACAAACAGAGACTTATGGGGCGTGGCTGACATTCAACACTGAGTCACGCCCCATGATAACCAAGTGCCAGCATGCCACAGCTGCACATGAGATACAGAACGTTAGGTGAAATCTTCTAAAAAAGGGCACAGACAGCAAAACAAATGTAAAAACTGTTCCCTGTACTATCCAAATTTTTTTTTGCTGGAATTACATTTAATAAATATACCTGTTCCGACTTACATACAAATTCAACTTAAGAACAAACCTACAGTCCCTATCCCGTTTGTAACCCGGGGACTGCCTGTAATTACTATTACAGTTGTATTGTTTAAAGGGGATTTGCCGAGATGAAAGATTCTTACCTCTCTCCTTAGCACAGGCAGAATGTCAACAAATCACGCTGAGTCATGAAGCTGCAGGGGAGAGAGGGTGGGGGCCAGTGAGGAGTGAGGAATCCAAGGGAGCGTCTCAAAACTTAAGTGAAATAATAAACAGTACAAGAGTGGATTCTCAATACAGCAAGACACAGCCTCAGACTGCACTGTCAGGAGGAGCCTTATCTGCTAAGTAGCTAATGTAAACAAATCACGGAGCTGAAAGACAGAGAGACGCACACAGCCAGAGCACAAAGCTGCATAAGGGATCCTGTGACATGTTCACTGAAATAAAAAAAACTATAACTTGTGGATTCTATATACAAAAGACAACACCTATTCTACACAGCAGCTTGAAAGCTTCTTCATGTTCCTGTCATCAGATAAAGCAGGGATCTAATCACACTACAACTAGTTTATTCTGTGTACAAAAGAAAACATATTGCTACCCGGTGCCTTAAAAACTTCTGCAGCTCAGGCTCATCAGATAAGAAGCTCTCTCTGCGCAAGCCCGTCCAGCTCTTGTCAGGTCGTATCTAATAGAAGCTTTGAAGTAACCAAGGGCATGTAAGGAAGGCTGTAGCTCTCTCAGACTGCAATTTTTGTAATCACATATATTTAGAAAAGTGATTAAAAACCCATTTTGGAGGATCCCACTTCAACATTACATCGTGGCAAAACCCCTTTAATGCTATATTCCTTGTTTCTATCTGTATTCATGAATAAGTTATGTTGAGAGACATTTACACAATTTATATGGGAATGAGACACATTTGAAGAAGCCCCTTTCTGTAACCAATTAATTTTAGACCAACAAGAGGAAAACATACTAGACAATAGTAGGTTCCGCAAAGTTAGTGGTTAGCTAGAAACAAACAAACCTACAGTCACAATGGAGAATTTTCTCCAAAATGTAATCCTCTAGAAGAAAAGGAAGGTACTTAAGCATAGTTTGTTTAATCTTAGCAAATTGCTGACTATACTGTAATGCTCCAGTAACATTCCTATTGGATAGTGAACCTTTTGACAACGTTTCTCTGGTTCACCATGCAGTACCTTGTTGACCAGCTGGGATAAAAAAAAAATTCAAGCGATTACATGTGTACACTGACTCATTTTCTGTGCATTTTTTTCCTTCTTTGCAGTGTACCAGAGTTGAACCGGTAACCCTGGTACCTGTCCGTGTGTTTACTGCTGATGTTGGTATGTGTGAAACCTGGATCTGCTCCATGTTCATGGTGTGTTAAATCACACTTTAGAGGGATAGAATGGGGTTTAGATGTTCAGTCAGCATCATCAGGCCTTCTCCCCAAACCTAAGTGATAAGATCTCTGGTCCCAGGTAGTAAAATGTTTTACTCCCTTGAGAGCAGTGTGAGGTGGTAGAAAGCTGCAGCTTGAATCTTCTCTTTAAAAGGGTTCCCTCACTACAGACACTGATGGCATATCGCCGCTTTGCTAAATTTTTAACTCCCAGGTCTTTGGGAGTGTCCCGACTACCTCTCTGTTCAGAATGGAGAGGTTTCGGGACTCATTTAGGAAATAGGTGTGGATCCCAGAGGTTCGGCTTTACTCCGTAGTGAAAACTTGCATCATTGACCAATTGTTTTTATATCCCAGAGGTAGGACCCAGACCTATTGGGCATTGATGGCATATCCTAACAATATGCCGTAAATGTCTATAGTGACACAACTTCTTTGAGGTTCACATGGTATTTTGAGTTGCTCTTTTTGGGGCGGATTAGGCACATAGTCTGTCCCCCCAAAAAGTGTCAAAAATGATAAAAAAACTGACAGTAAAACGCCTCCCATTAATTTCAATCTAAAATTAGGGTAGTTGTTCAGACATTGACATATCAATTATTTGTTGACTTTTATGCGATGAAAATACTAAGTATAGGAGACAAAAAACTTCCTCAGACATTCAGTGTTTCCTTGTCAGAATTCCAAGCTGCCAAGCATGGAATTTCCATCCAGGAGACAACGCTTTTTCTACTCTGACACAATCGGTGCAAAAAATATGTCATGTGAACCGACCCTTTACAACTATGACCGCCAGCAGAGTTGGGGGAGGATTTTAGCACCAAGGCTAGCTATCCAGGTTATCCATCCAGTGCCCTAAGCTGAGGGAGACTAAAAAAAAAGGACATGGAATAGCAGGGTTAAAGAAAACCCATAGCACCTACTGCCATCTTCAATGCTGATCCCTCGAGTAGACATATATGTTGATAATACTGACTGGAACTTTAAATCAGATTTGTAAAAACCTGTATTCAGGAGTGTGTGGTAACTTGTGGAAAAATAGTAAAGGACTGGCTGCTTTCATTCTATATGGAAATCTAGGATTTTAATGCACTGCTTCAACAGTACAACATTAGTGGCTAGTGTTGAGCGATTTTTATTGACAAAGTTGAAGTCGGCAAGGTTTTTATGGTGATCGAAATTTCCAGATCATGCGATAATTAAGGTTAAAATCTGAGCATCATCTATTAAGATCGCGCCTTTTTCAGCGCTTCCTGTAATTTTTTGGGGGCCAGCAAATCAGATTACAAATAGAAAAAGGGTGAGATGTGTGTGCGACGTCATTAAATGGGATGTGTATGGTTGGATTGGGTGGAAAAATCACATGACCTCGTTTTACATAGAACAAGTTTCCTGTTTCAGCCTCAGTGTCTCTCAGGTCTCATAGGGATAGGACCTGCGCTCTGCCTGTGGCCAAACAGCTCAGCGAAATTGTCTATTTCTGCACAGAGAAACCTCTACTATTAGCTGTATCCTTCCAATTTAGTTAGATTAGAGATTTGAAGATTTATGTAGTTAGCTAGAGAATTTTAAACCCGCAAACTCCGCTGTAAATTTAAAAAAGATAGTGGAATATCTTTATTTTTAACCCGTTTTTCTATTGAAAAAATTTCCCCGGATATTGGGCAGCCTGAACTTATTGGTTTCAAAATCATTTCTAGTAATGCAGTTCTCTTTGTTAGCGCAAAACTCCCCCTTTTATTATCAGTATACATTTCAGATGGTGTTCAATTTTTAATTTTACCCCTTTTAAAAACCTGTGACTGTTTATTTTTTCCACCTTGCAGTTAAATTACCCAAACCAGCAATCTTTTAATTTAGCACGGGTTTTTTTTGTTGCCAAAAATTTCCGTGTATTTTGGACGAAAAAAATCACAGTTACGTGTTTTTTTTACTTTTTGGAAACCCCGCATTGGTTTTAATTTTACGCAGCTCCTTTCCCCGTAAATCTTAAAACCCGCAATTTTTATATTCGCCAAGGTGAATTTAAAGGGGGCAAAAAAAAAAACCATTTTTTATACCCCAAAAAATAAAAAATTACGTTTTTTTTTGACTTTTGCGCACCCAGGGATTTTTTCATTGAAGCAAATTACGTAAATCCTTTTAAAAAGCAATTTTTTATTCACCAACAGGTGAAAATTTAAAGGTGCAAAAAAATACAGTTTATTATTCCAAAACATAAAATTACGGTTTTTTTTGAATTTTGCGCACGTGCATTTTTCATTGGACGCAGCAAACTAAGTAAATCTTAAAACAGCAATTCATATTTAACCCCAGGTGAATTGAAAGGGGGCAAAAAAAATCGTTTATTAACCAAAAAATAACATTTTCGTGTTTTTTTTTACCCTTTTTCGCACCCACATTTTTTCTTGACGCAGCATCTACGTAAAACTTAAAAACCGCAATTCTATAATTTAACCCCGGTAATTGGGAAAAAAGCAAAAAATTTCTTTATTATACCAAAACAAAAGGGTTTCGTTTTTTTGAAAAATTTTCGCCCCCCAGCTTTTTTCATTGACGCAGGGATCTAAGTAAATTTAAAAAAAAGCAATTCTATATTTTACCACATGTTTAATTGAAAGGGGCAAAAAAAAAATCGTTTATTTTACCAAAACATAACAGCCTACGTTTTTTTTTTGACTTTTCGCACCCGCATTGTTCATTTTACGCGCATCTCTTTAAAACTTTAAAAAAGGAATTCTATATTCACCACAGGTGAATTGAAAAGGGGAAAAAAATTTCCCCTTTTAATTTATACGGGAAAACATAAAAAGTTAAGTGTTTTTTTTTACTTTTTGGCCCCCACCAGCATTGTTTCATTGACGCAGCTCCACGTTTTAAAACCCTTAAAAAAGCAATTCTAATTCCCCCACAGGGAATTGAAAGGTGCAAAAAATATCGTTTAAATTTAAACCCCCAAAAAAAACATTACGTGTTTTTTACTTTTTCGCACCCCGCCTTTTTAATTTAAAGCCCGAAAC
This sequence comes from Phyllomedusa bahiana, assembly GCA_025379985.1. Classification (NCBI taxonomy): domain Eukaryota; kingdom Metazoa; phylum Chordata; class Amphibia; order Anura; family Hylidae; genus Phyllomedusa; species Phyllomedusa bahiana. The sequence continues at coordinate 45,732 of JAODAL010008939.1, forward strand.
TACGTAAATTTTTAAAACACAAATTTTATAAATTTACCCACAGGTGAATTTTAAAAGGTGCCAAAAAATATCGTTTTTTTTAACCAAAAAAATAAAAAAGTTACGTGTTTTTTTACTTTTGCACACCCGCATTGTTTATTGACGCAGCATCCACGTAAATCTTAAAACAGCAAAAAATTTTTTTCACCACAGGTGAAAAGGGAAAGGGGAAAAAAAAACCCTTTTTTTATACCAAAAACATAACATTTTTCGTGTTTTTTGGGCTTTTTTCACACCCAGCCCCTTGTTCTTTGGGGCGAGGGAAACTAAAGTAAAACTTAAAAAAAGCAATTCTATATTCACCACAGGTGAATTGAAAGGTGCAAAAAATACCGTGTATTATACGAAAACATAACAGATACGTGTTTTTTGACTTTTGCGCACCCAAGCTTTGTGCTTTGAGGCAGCATCCAACTAAATCTTAAAACAGCAATTCTATAGTCACCACAGGGGAATTGAAAGGTGAAAAAAAATACCGTGTATTATACGAAAACATAACAGACACAGGACATAACAGACTCCTTTTCCCCGGCATTTTTTTAATCTGGGGGTCAGACAGGTTTAATGGCCCATACTGCGGTCCAGGACGGTATAGTCAATGTCCAGTGAAACTAAAATGGGGGTTTGAAAGACTCCTTTTTTTTGGCACTTTTTAATCTGGGGATCATGCAGGTTTGGGCTCATGCTGCGTTCAGGACAGGGATATTCAATGTCCAGTTCAAGTAACATGATGGTTCAAATCATACTGCCTTCTGGCACTTTTTTAAATTTTTGGGTGATTTCAGGTTTTTAAAGGGGCAGGCTGTGGTACAAGACAGGATAGTGAATGGTCTTTTGACTTTTTTTCTGTGACTTTTATAACCTAAGTGTGTTGCCTAAATGTAGCAAAGTATCCATTTGACTGTTTTTGGATGTTAATTTCAGCTTCTCCAGCCTTGTTTGGGTGTAATAATGAAGGTGTTGTTGCTCTCCCATAGACTTTAATGGTAATCGCTCATAATCGATGCTCACTATCGAAAAACCTTATCGATAGCGGCCGACTATCGACTATCGCTCGATCTCGATAGCCAACGCAATCGCTCAACACTATTAGTGCCATCCCTAAGGACATCCTACTCCCATCATATTAGGGAAGCACCCTGGGAAAGGATCAACACTTCTGTCTTGGCCCCCAACTACAGAGCTAGCCCTAGTAAGGAGCTCTCACACCACTCTGGCCAAAACTGTGACAACCCACAGCATTGCCTACTACCCGGCATCAACACCTGGCTTGCCGACCCATGGGAGTAGGGAGTGCTGCATTTTGTCAGTCCCTCCACTGGGATGGATAAAGGTCTATGTTTAGGGTGGTCATTTCATTAGTTGAAAATAGTGTTTCCGGCCATAAATTTGTGTAAGATGAATATGACAATGATATTATTACATATTACAATCAATTTCAAGTCTAGAAACATAATAGCTGAAGCATGGAAGGTAAATGTAATGTTTAAGTTAAAAACATGTATTTCAGACGGTGTCTGAAATACATGTGGTATAAAGCATGAATATTTATGGGAGCTGGCAGCACAGTCCTGATTGCTAGTAGGCTAGTGACAGCAGAACAAACCCTTAATCCCTTAATGACAGCCCATTGACTTTAGATTTTAGGCAGTACATGTCGTTTTTCTGCAGCAACGTCAACAGGCGTTGCTGCAGAAAGAAGGGTTTTGCAGCTCCCAGAGCAGCCACTGTGCTAGGAACAGAGCTGTTGCTAACAGTTTCATTCCTAGAGCGGTCTCTGTGAATGTCAGGAACCAGAGGAAGCCTCTGATCCACAATTTTTCTAACAATTGGATGTGATAGTATACAGTATGTAGAAGATGACAAGTTGAGAACTGATTTGTTTGTCAAGGCTACAGACAGAAACAACTTGTTAGAATGGTGGCATCATTGCCATGTAGTCAATTTTTGTGGGTTAGAAAAATGCTGGATGATGGAAAAAGGTTAGATGAGGGATACGTTCTTGAGAAGGGGTTATCCAAGTCATTGGTAGCGTAACATATGAGGAAGGCACAAGGGCTTAATAGGACTCTATCAATCCAAAAAATTAATTCAGGTCACAGGCCAAACCCTTATCTGTAAACAGACCTCAAAATTTTTAGACCACTTAAAGCACTGGGTCCTGACATTGGGCAGGAATGAAGCACCAGTACTCACCAAATTCTGTCACTTGTGGCATCAAGACTCAGTGACCGGATGGCCAAGGAGCAGTAGGTAATACTTATGTTATCTGTTAGATTTTACTTGCATACTGTGAAAGTTGGACAATCCCTTTACCACCACAACCATAGGAAAGCTGCCAAGAATGTAAATTTACATCCAACAACCAGGCTGCATAACTTCATACTGTGCCACATGTATAAAACACAGTGGACTAAGTAAATCACCGTACAATGACTTAAGACCAGGAAGACAATGAAGGGAACATAAGCACTCATGGCATCACACAACTATGGTTGTTTCTTCTGTAGAAAATTCAGTAATAGAAAGAACCCGAAGGTCTGTTTACCCACTCTGTCATATTACCTGAACCAACTCCTGCTGCACTCCGCCTGGAACTGAAGAGAGCGATCTTTCCACCTCACACAACACAGACCTTGTCCTCTTCTCCTTTTCACATCAGATTGTCCGGACACTGACAGAATACTAGTAGAGGTTCAGTAAGAGATGCGAGTCCGACTGTTCCCTTGTGTTGAGTGTACTGGACCTTTCTGTGTTAGGAGTGGCTATGAACCCCAGGGAATTTAACATCATTACTAAAAATTCCTATCCGCATTTATGCAAGATTATTATTTTTTTTTTGGCAGGCTTCAAATTTTTTAGATCTATGGAATATGAAAACATACACACCACCCTCTATACATGAGAATGTCTGTTTTTTACCATTCATAAGGCTGGATTCCAACATCTAATTTTTAAGATGCAGTTTTTGGATTCCAAAACAAAGAACAGACATATAGAGTATATTCAGACTATTATCGATTATCTGTGTTCTGTATTTATGACCTGTTTATGGCTTTGGCTTCAAAAACTGCTTTATAACCTTAAACATCATGGGACTCAACTCTAAAATTCTTCATTTTCCACTTGATTTTATTTGCCATGTTAGAGAACTGCTACCCTATCCTATCCCGATATGAAAGAGCAAAATACATGTTACTACTAGATTCTGTTACACAAACAGTTTACTGTGCACATCAGCTGAATTCTGCAGGTTGATTAGATTGTAGCCATATCAATAGAGATGGGCGAATTTCCCGAAATTCGGTTCGTTCACTTCGGCAAATTTCCCGACAAAAAATAACTTCGTTCCGAATTACTTCGGGATGAATCACGTTAAAAAACAGCTATTTCCAGGCTGCACAGAGCCTGCAGGGTGCTGTAGAATGTTGTGCCATGCTTAAATATGCAGAGGGAGCTTGTTTGGTTTCATACAATTATTGTGTTTTAGTATGACACGCAGATGACTGCCACCGCTCTTAGAATCGCTTCACTATAAAATTCCCTGGGCACTTAAGAGGGCAAAACTGACCAAAAAACTCAAGCGGGAATGTAGCCTGATGAAGTCATGGCAGTGAAAGCTGGAAAAAAACAAGCTGAGGGCTCAGGTGGCAACATCAGTGACAGAGTGTGGAGGTGACGGCAGCAGCCACAGCAGCATGAGGTCAGAGAGGGGCACAATGACATTCTGGAGGTGGCAAAAATGGAGTAGGCCACAGAGTGGCACAATGACAGAGTGGAGGTGATGGCAGCAGCAGCATGAGGTCAGAGAGTGGCACAATGACATTCTGGAGGTGGCAAAAACAGGAGTAGGCCACAGAGTGGCACAAAGACACAGTGTGTAGGTTAGGACAGCAGCCACAGCAGCAGCATGAGGTCAGACAGTGGCACAATGACAGAGTGTGTAGGTCATGGCAGCAGCCACAGCAGCAGCATGAGGTCAGACAGTGGCACAATGACACGTTGTGTAGGTCACGCAGCAGCCACAGCAGCAGCATGAGGGTCAGACTGTGGCACAATGTCATTCTGGAGGAGAGGTGGCAAAATCAGGAGTAGGCACAGAGTGGACAGATGGACACAGTGTGTAGGGTCACAGAGCAGCCACAGCAGAGCATGAGGTCAGACAGTGGCACATGACACAGTGTTGTAGGTCACGACAGCAGCCACAGCAGCAGCATGAGGGTCTGACCAGTGGCACTCAATTTGACAGAGTGTGTAGGTCACGGCAGCAGCCGTCTGGCTGATGGTAGTCTGACGGACTAAAGGCATTGGTTGTGTGGAAATCCTGGCCGATCCACGCCTGATTCATTTGACTAAGGGTCAAGTCTTTCCACATTTCCATAGACAAGCGGGTTCTCCGGGGGGGGGGAAACCAAGGCCCCGCCGCACTGAACACCGCTCTGAATGCAACAATACTGGCCGGCAGGACAAGCTTCTCCACTGCAAATCGGCAAGTTGTGGCACACATCCAGTTTGGCTGCCCCCGTTTGTCCAGCGGGTCTTCTAAAATGGGGGGCCAAAAGTGCTGTAAGTAGGCCCCCCAAACCCGTTGGTTTAGGGTCCCGCTCTAGGTCCTGCTGGTGCTGGCGACTGCCCTCCTCACTTGGCGGGTGGGGGAAAGGGTGCTCATTTAGTGACTCCGACTTAGGTTGTGCTGGGTGGGCTGGTAATGCTCCGACCCCCCCCCCCCTTCCCCCAGCAGCCCGCGGATGAGTACGGGGAGCGTGGGAAAACTCCCCCGGGGCAGACCCGGCAGAGGGGAAGGGGGATGCCGCACATAAAGGGGAGCCCGGCCAACTGACTACGGAGGATTTTCCTTAAATATTTTTTAGTTTGTCCTCCCTCTCAATGGGTGGGGGAAAAAAAAGGGTCCCATTTTGGACGGGTTTGCAAAGGGGCCATAGGGGGGGAGAGCCCGAATTTATCCCTCTGCCGGGGTTTCTGCCCATTCGGTGTCATAGCCCCGGGGGAAAACAGAAAGCTGCGGGCCATTTGCAAAGTTTACTTTGAGGGGCCCCCCGGCCTCCCTCTCCATGTTTTTTGCCCCCCGGTGCTTGCGGGTCATCGCCCCGTCTTCCCCATCTCCAAATTTCCCCCCAAATGTCCTGCTCCCCCCTCTTTGTCACCTGGGGGAGAAAAAACCCCTTTATTTCACCAGACAAATTTCTTCTGCTCCCAAAGTCCTCCTCCTCCCTTTCAGTCAAAACAGGACTCAAGGGCCGTGAGATGTAAATCGCCACGTCTCCAGTCCCCTGCCCCCAAAGATTTTTTCAGCATCTGTTCCCGGGCTTTAAGCAAATGGGAAAGACGTTTTCATCCCAATTTGTCCTGGCGACCCGAAAAAATAACGGTTTGCCTCCTCGAAAGGCCTCAAAAAACGGCAGGGGTTACGCAAAGAGTGCCCTGGTGAAAATCAAAAATTTCACGGGGGGCCCTTTCGCCCGGATCATCAAAAAATCGTTTAAAGGCCCCTTTCCCCTTTTTTCCAAAACCGTCGGTCCAAAATGTGAGGCTGGAAAAATTCCCCCCCCCCAACCGGGTTTTGGGAAAAACGAATAAAACAAAAAAGGTTTGGGGGGAGGGCCATTTTTGCCCCTGCAAATTTGATGATAGTTTCCTGGCTTTTTTTAAGAATTTGGGTTTAAGTGAAAAAGCCCCAGTTTCCCGGGGCATTTTAGAAAATTTTGAAAATCGGGGAAGAATTCAGGAACCTTTTTACAACCAAATTGGGAAAAATGGCCAAGCAGGGGCATGGGACCCCTCCCTCCTCGGGTGCAAGCGGGAAAACCCCTGTTACTCCCATTTTCCCTCCCATGGGGTTTCCCATTTCAGTTGGGGGGGGAAAAAAGCCCCCACATCGATTTCTTGCTGCTTTTACGCGGGCAGTTCCCCCCCCTGTGTGGGCTTTTTTTTCGCCCAGGGGGCCGGTGTAGAAACTGCGTGACAACCGCTGGGGCCCCAAACATTTTGGTAAGATGGAGCAAATACTTTTTGAGGCTGAAAATTTGGGGGTGGTGGAGGAGGAGGCGGGACATTGGCGCAAAGGGGCCGAGTTTTACAACGTGGAGGAAAAAGGGAAAAACGGGCCTTTTTCTGTCCCCAAAATTTTTTGGGGTGGCGGGGGAGGAAGCAAAATAAACCCCGTGGGCCCTTAAAAGGCATTTTATTTGGCCCCGGGGACCGTAGTTTACAGCTCCAAAACATCTGCGTGCCCCCGCACCCTTTGGGAAAAAAACCCGGGTAAGTCAAGGGGCTGGCCCCTTCTGTTTAATTTTATGAAGGTTTCTGGTAATGCCTTTTTGGGGAAAAAAAATTTTCGGTTGGAAAATTTTCCATTCGGCTCGGGAAAGCCATTAGGGTTTTTTTTGAAGGGTTTCAGAGTCCACCATTTTTGGAAAAAGGAGGGGCCTTTCAGTCCAAACAACTTGGAAAAGGAGCACCCGGGCAGCTGTGCCCCCTTTGGATAGTTGGACGCCCTATTTTTGGGCTCTTTTCAGCGCCTCGCTGAACGGAAATGTGGCGCCATGGGGAGCGAGGAGGGAGGAAAACTGGACCGGGGAATGATGTCAAAGAGAAACAGTCCCCTTTTGCAGAGGTGGTGGAGCCTTTTGGCGCAAAGACAAAGCGGACTGGGCCCCTGCTGCTCCTGGGGCGGGGCAAAGGTTTTGGGCCCCACTCTGGACCACGTTTCTCCCAAGGGCCACAGATGATGATGCTGCATGTGTTGACGCAGGGGGGTGGGTGCCAAGTTGCTCCCTGGCCACGCTTCACTTTTGCCCACAGATTTACATATACCCCCATTTTCGGGTCCTCGGTTTCTTAGCAAAAAAACTGCCACACCGGCGAGTATCGGTTTTACCGCCCCAACTCGCCTGGTGATACTACCGCCGTGCCTCGCTGAGCCCTGTGCAATTTCTTGGGGCCTGCGAAGGGGTTTTTTACCCCCTGGCCCCCTTGGCTCCCGACCCACACTGCTGACCCTGCTGATCACGACCACACTACCCCCTTTCTGGTGCCGCTGCCCGCGGAAAATGACGCCCTCTTCTCTGACGATGATGAAGCCTTGCCTCCCCGGCTCCCCAAATGCGGTGGGGTACTCATCATCTATTTTTGTTTTCTAGTCATGTGTCCCCAACCCCGGGCTTGGTTGAGAGGCTGACCCCCCACAAAAGACCCTTCCCAGCCACTCTCCCAAATCTTTACTTTTCCGGCCCCCACTGCAAGAAGAGGGGTTTTGGCCCCATTTTTTTCGTGCAAAAAAGCTGCTGATGCCCTTCCCCAAATTGTTCTCCTCATTTTTAAATGGCGCTGAGCCCAGACCCCAAAAGTAGATCTCTGGTGAAGGACCGGTGGGCAGAGGCGGGGGTTGAGGACAGGTGGGGCCGCTGACCCCCTCCCCGGGCCATGCCAATAAGGGTTGTGTTTTTGCGTTCCACCGATTTGGCTGGGGTTGTCAGATGTCTTTGGGGAGGGAAGTGGATGACCCCAGTAACCAAATTTAGAACCTTGGGTTGTAGTAGCACACAGTGCTGATGACAGGGCAGTTATGGCCCCCACCAAAGTGACCCCTGCTGCGACGTCCCCTTGCTGTGTGTGGCCTGGGGTGGAATGTTTGTGCCTCTGCCACTCGCAGGGGAGAGCCTGCCCCCTTCTGTCTGGGAAACTGGGTTTTTTCTAAAAAGTAAAAGCAACTGTTGATGAAAATGTCTGTATATGATAAATACCCAACCCTGTATTTTGACTCCCCAAATGAAACCCCAGTAACAAAAAACTTTTGGTACCCCCCTTTGGGTATAATTTCGCTCCCCAAAAGGGCAGGAAAAATTTATTGTATGTGCCGTTTAAAAAAACGTGTATTTTTTCTGAATATAAAAGCACAAAAAGGCTTAATTAAAATTCGAGATCTGATTATGCTACAGAATATCTTCTTGTGGCGGGTGTAAAAAACAAGTTTCTGTTTACTGAGTACAACTGCAGAAACAACGCTTTATTACACCCACGGGATGTAAATTGCGCAAAAGAATGTGAGGCAGCCACAACTACTAGCTTTTTGTGTCACGTGTGGGCTGCGCAGCCCGGGTCCGGGACTGCAGGTGACTCGCCCCTGCTCGTTTACTCGCGGCCGCACACGGGTGCGGCACAAACGCCGAACGTTTCCCGTGGGCTCCCCCGTCCCATGAAAGTTCCACCATCCTCCTCCCTGACCGCGCGTCTCGGGGACTCGTGTGCGCGGCCGGGTGTGCGCCTGGCTCCTCTAGGGGCCACGCGCGCGCCGGCTCTCGACATATTTAAAGGGCCAGCTCGCGGACCATAATTGAAACCACCTGCCACATGCTCCATATATATTCGCTCCACCCTTCTCCTGGCCCTCGCCGATTCCATAGTGCTCTATACCTATGAGAGGGAAGCCCTTTCTTACGTCGGTTGTATATACAGTGTACCAGTCCCTCGGCCTTACCGTTCTCCCGACCACGAAACCATTTGCTGCGCTGCCCGACACATTCCTGCCGTCCTCTGACTACGAGTTTGCCTGCCGATTCGTACCGCGCTATTCCTTGGCTGACCACACGCAAGCAAGTCACATCAGAGGGGTAGCAGACTGGTGGAATCCCGCCGCATTAAGTCCATCCCCTCTGTGCGAGAGGCTTGGTGAACACGTGCTCCTACTTAGACTCTACGCTCCATGGTGTGGCTCCACGCCATCTCTGCTTGCGGTAATAGGCCCAGTGGATCACAACACCCAGGTCCGTTCAGTTTGGAATCGGCCATGGATCCACGCGCCCGGGTTCCGTTACCCAGCCTGGGAAGATCTGAGTCCGTCGTTGCCAGCAGTCCCAGCAGCTGACGCAGCAGGCACAGCACTTGGATCACGCTGACGTCTCCATGATGCAGCAACTCGTCTCCGCCCACGCCGTCTCCACGCTGTCTTCACCGCGCAGGTCCAGCACTTGCGTTGCAACGCCGCACTGGGCTTAAGCTCCGGCTGTTTAGTTCCTCAAAGTTCGAGGGAGACCCGAAAACTAAGTAGGGGGTTTGTTACTCAAGTGCTCAATGCACGTGGAGCTAATGCGCCAGACCAGCTTCCCGTACCCGAACGCGCAAAAGTGGCCAGTTTGGCTCTCTCAGTCTGCTCTCCGGGAAGGCTCTGGCATGGCAACCCCCTCTGAGGACAGGGGAGTATCCTCTGGTGGGCCGTCCTGGCAGGCTTTCCTTCAAAGATATTCCGCTGCTCGGGTTTTTAGAGCGAACAGCACGGGCTTTCGATCAGCGGAGACCGCTCAACACGACTGAATATTCACGCCAAGGGGAATCCTGGTGGGTGATTTACGCATCTCTCAATTCCGTACTTGGGCCTCGGAGCTGACCTGGAATTGAGGCCCGCCTCTGTGCCACTTTCTAGAAGGTGCCTACTCTAGCGGGATAAAGGATGCTCTGGTCGCCAATGGGATTTCCGGACTTCCTTTGTCTGGGTTGATCGCACGCTGGCCACGCGGGATTGATGTGCGTTTCTGAAGAGAGAGATAGAAGATGCTCTCCGCACAGGAACGCGGACTCTGTCAGAACTCGATCGTTCCCGACGTTTGGGCCTCCGGTATTCCAGAAAGAGCCTCCGGTACCGCTAACATCAGCATTCCAGCGAGGATGCCCAATGCAGGTCGACGTGCATTACTCCTCAGTACAAGAGCGTGCACCGACGCCTCGCACACCTGAAAACCTTTGCCTGTACTGTGCCTGTGCCTGAAACATTCTGAGGACTGTTCCGCTTCGCCCGCTGCCAGGGAAACGCTCGCACCTTAGGGCATTGGGTGGGGTTCCCTGGGTGTGCACATCAAGTCGCCCTCTCTACGTCTGACCACTGCGGTGCAGAATCATCTTTAGTGCTAGGGCGTGTAGATTTCAAGCTCGCCGCTCTTCTTGGAACTCGGCTTGGCCGGGAAATATTTATGGATGCCCCCTGGTGTCGAAGCACTCGCCTCCTGTCCTGTTCTGACCGTAAACTATGGTGATCTCTTCGGTGTCACCCCCCCCCCCCCCCCCCGCCCCCCCCCTCCCCCCACCCCCCCCCAACAGTTAGGGAGGTCCTGCGACGAATACTATCAAGTACGTTCGGGGAGCCAGTTACTATGCATGTAGGGGCTACTCCATGGCGAGAGAATGTGTTTATGTATTACCCCGTTCGTCGTCTGCTATTCCTGATTGGGGGTTACCCTGGATGCAATGCCACGCACCGGTCTTGGACTGGATGAAGGCGAGGTTACGATGGGGGACAACGACTGCCGCAGCATCGTTGTCTGTCCGCCACACGCCCGGTGCGTCCCACTCTCCGCCTGACGCCGCCAAAGAAGCCGCTTGCTGGGTTACTGGCCAGAGTATCAAGGACTCCGTTCCGATGTGTTCTTGAAAAACAGGCAGATCCTTGCCAACCTCACTGGTCATACGATTGACTATAGACCTGTTGCCTTGGCACAAAACCCTCCTCGGGGTAGAGTCTACCCATGTCGGTCCGAGACCAAGTGCCATGTATGACTACATTCAGGAGAACCTCAAGAAAGGCTTGTTATCCGCAAGTCCTCTTCTCCCAGCTGGAGCAGGCTTCTTCTTTGTGGAAGAAAGGATGGGCTCAATTGACCTGCATCGACTATCGCGGTCTGAATAAGATTACGGTGAAAAACCGCCTACCACTGCCTGCTGATCTCGGAGCTCTTCGGACCGCCTTCGGGGAGCTAGGATCTGTCACCAACTGGACTTACGCTGGGGCCTATAAACTGATCCGGATACCGAGAACGCGAGAGTGGGACGACGGCATTCACACGCGGGTATGGGCATTTCGACTACCTAGTTATGGGGTCAGCTCTCGTAACGCCCCGCGGTTGTTTCAAGGGTTGCCGAGGTTAAGACATCTTCAGGGACCTTCTTATATGTATGAGTGGTGTGGTTTCTGGACGACATATTGATTTTTTCTGCCTGATTCTCAAGTCCCACGTCTCCCATAGTGCGCCAGTCCTTAATGGCTTGTGTGAATCGCGCGCTCTTCGCAAACTGCGAGAGAAATGCCAATTTCACCGATCCAGCCTGCCCTTCCTCGGGTATATTGTTTCCGCGCAAGGGATTGCTCGAATGGATCCTGCCAACGCAGTACAGCCGTCCTGCAGTGGCCTAGTCCAAGGGTCTACGGCTATTCAACGGTATCCTCGGCCTTTGCAATTATTACCGTCAGTTTATCACCATTTTCTACGCTGTGGATCCAATTGTGCCCTTATTAAGAAGGTGGCGCACCCGAGGTTGTGGTCCACAGCGGCCGAAAGGATGCCTTCGCCGGCTCAGGCGGCCTTTGCTTCGGCTCCAGTTTTGTTCGACCGGATGTGGAGAACCATTTTTTCTGGAGTGTGGGACGCAGCATCCGTGGGAGCAGGGGCGGTGACACTCTCTCAGAGATGGATTCCAATGGGCAAAGTTGGTCACGTGTGGGTTCTTCTCAAGAACGTTCTCTCCTGCGGAGAAAGAACTACACCATTGGCGAATTGTGAGCTCGTTGGCCATTAAATTGGCCTTGAGGGAGTGACGTCATCTTCTTGAAGGAGCCGACTCCAGTTACTATCTACTCTTACCACAAGAATCTTTTGTACTCTGAGGCTCAGGCATTAATACCGGCAGGCTCGTTGGGCTTCTCTGTTCTCGCGCTTCAATTTCTCGAGTTCTCATTTCCGCCCAGCGAGACGAACGTCAAAGCGATGTCTGTCTGGCAGCTCGGGACGTGCTTGGGGAGGACTTCTCCACCCTAGGCCAAATCACTTTCCTCCCAACCGTCTGATCCCGCAGGTCCAGTAGAATTTACGCGATACCTCGGGCAAGTCCTATGTGCGTCAATCCCTTGGAGAAGAATCTGAGATGGGGTACATGGCTCTCGTGGTAGCCGGCCCCCCGGGAGTGTTCGGAAGACGGCGCAGTTCAATGGTCTCGGTACGTGACTGTGGGAGCCGACACTTAATCAAGGATGTGAAAAGATTTTGGTGGCTCGTGCTATTTCGTGTGGTCGCATCAACAAGACACCGCACCTCAAGCCAGCAGGACTTGCATCCTTCCTTGCCCGTTCTCGGATCGCTCCATGGTCCCGATTGCATGGACTATTATCACGTGATCTCCGCTCGTCGGTCGGTATACTGTCATTAGGGTCATCGCCGATCGCTTCTCTAAGATGGCGCATTTTTGTACCTTGCCTGGACTTCCGTCTGCACCTTTTTGGCACCCTCTTTCTTCTGCATGTTTCCGCCTGCAGGCCTATCTCGAACCATTGGTCGATTTCGAACTTCGTCTCCCGTTTTTGGCGGTTCTCTCTAGTTCTCAGCTCAAGTGGAATTGGGGACTTCTCCTCCGCTTACGCAACCGCGTGATACGGGAGGTAGAAAAGGAACTAACAGATCTTAGAGAACCTACCTACGTCATTTCGGTCTCGGCCAGCAGACGATTGGGCTGGCTTGTTTGCCTAGGGTCGAATTTCGCCCACAATTCCTTGGACTCTGATTCTACGGCGGCTTCTCCCATTTTTCTGGTGTATGGATGTTATCATTCCCGCCAGCCCCGCCCGCTGTTCGGTCTCCAGACGTTCTCGCTGGTAGACTCCCTGATCTGGGAACATGAAGTCTCGGTGTGGGGACCAAACGCGCAGCAATCCTTGCTCCGGGCTCCGCTCGGATGAAAAGCTAGGCAGATAAAAAACAGGAGGTCCCCGCCGCTCTCGTTCCAAAGCCTGGGGATAAGGTTGGTTGGTCCCTCCAGACATGTTCAGCCTAAGGATTTTGTTCCTACAAACTGGGTCCCCGTGTTCATTGGCTCCTATTAGAAGTCATGAAGGGTCAATCCCGGTGGCTACAGAAGTCCGGCTTTCCCCCTCGCCTGCGTATACCGCAAACTCCTTCCTGTTTCCGCCTACAGTAAAACCAGTCATCCTTGAACAGGTACGTTCGGAGAGGTGTGTCTTCCCCGTGCACCAGGTGGCGGATTGCCTCGGACGTCTTGCCGTAAAGGAAATCCTGGCGTATGAAGTAGAGAGTCTCTCTGTAGGGGAAACGATCACTTTTCTTATTGATTTGGAAGGGGTTCGGACCCGAGCGGAAAGATCGTGGGAGATCCGGAGTATGAGAAATCTATGGACGCGAAACACTTACTCCTGAGAATTCTCACAGGGGCAAAAGGTAGTGGGGAGACTACAGCTCGCGGGGGGGGGTACTGTCACGAGTGGCGCTGCGCCCGGGGTCCTGGGCTGCAGGCGCATCGCTGCCCGTTTACACGGCGCCGCACCGGGTGCGGACAAGCCGCCGCGTCCCGTGAGGCTCCCCGTCCCAGACAAGTCTCCCTCTCCTCACCTGACGCGATCCGGGACTGTGTCGCCGCGGACGGTCGTTGCAGGCGCCCTGGCTTACCTTAGGGCCACAGCGCGCGTTGGCTCTCGCACATAGTTTAAAGGGCAGCGATCGCTAATTAATTGAAAAACCTGCCACTGTCTCCATTATATGATCGGCTCCGACCCTTCATGGCCTCGCCTGATTCCATAGTGCCTATACACTATGCGTGGAAGACCCTTTCTACGTTCGCTGTTGTCTAGAACAGTTGTTCCAAAGTCAATCCGGCTTTCTAGTTCTTCCCTACCACGATCCCATTTGACTGCGCTGCCACGACCTTCCTGTCACCGTCCTGAATACAGAGTTTCTGCGTGCCGAATTACAAGTTACCGCGCAGATATTCTTGGCTACGACCAGACAAAGCAGTCCTTCAGGGTAGCGGAACATGGTGGAAATCCCGCCGCAGCAAGTCCCTCCATTCCCGCTTTGCGGCGGGCTCTGGTGAACACGGGCTCCACTTAGACTAGCTTCCATGGGTGTGGTCTTTCCCGCCATCGCTTGCCGGATGGGGCCCAGTGGATCCACAACCCAGGTACGTTACACTTGTGCGTGTTACTAATTGCGTGTTTTCTCCCTACAAACAAGTGAAATATATTGTAACTATATAACCTTCGACTGTGAATTATGAGTACAGGAATATCTTATTTTTTTGGCGGTGAAAAAGACGTTTCTTAGGAGTCACCACTAGCCAGATGAAGAACAACGCTTAATTAAACCCCTGGATGTAAATTGCGCTCGCAATTGAATTTGTGCAGACACAAACGACTAGCTTTGTAGCGTGTTACAATTGCGTGTTTTCTTCGCTACACAACAAGAGAAAAAATTGAAATTAACCTTGCTTGTGAATTATGCTACGGAAAATTGTATTTTTGGCGTGAAAAAGAGGTTTTTTTTGGGAGTCACCACACAGAAAAACACGCTTAATTAACCCGGAGAAATTGCGCAAAGAATTGAGCAGACACAAACTACAGTTGTGGGGGGTTTTAAATGCGTGTTTTCTACGCTACACACAAGAGAAAAAATTGTAATAACTTCGCTTGTAAATTTATGCACAGGAAAATTTTATTTTTGCTGTGAGAAAGATGGTTTCTTGGAGTCACCAAGTAGAAAAACACGCTAATTAACCCCTGATGTAAATTGCGCCAATGAGCAACCACAAACTATGAGCTTGTAGGTACAAGGCGTTTTTCTACGCACACAACAAGAGAAAAATTTTTTAATTAACCTCGCTGTGAATTATGCGGGAAGGAAAAATTTATTTTTTGGGGGGGGCGGTGAAAGACGGTTTCTTGGAGTCACCAAGCAGAAAACACGTTTAATAACCCCTGGATGTAAATTGCGCAAAAAATTGAGCAGGCCAAAAATGAAGTGGATTTTTTATTTAAAAAACGCTTTTTCTTTAAATGAATACAACAGGAACTGGCTTAGACCCACTTGGATATTGAAGGTATATGCAGCGCAGTGAACGCACACGGGACTTCAGATCCAATACCCCAAAAAATCAGAAATAGAACATTAAGAGAAGCATCTCTGAACAAGCTGAGACACCCCCCAAAAATCGCTGTATAAAAAAACAGTTCTTTTAGTAAGAGCTATCACAATCAGCCGCAGCAGCACCTTCCCTGATCAGTATAGTGAAAAGGAGTGTGAGCTCCCAGCGTCGCGCCCGACTTATATAGTGCGGTGACGTCACAGAATCCCGCCGGTCTCTGATTGGCTTCATCTCTGCACATGTCATGTAGGCTATGCCCTTCTTCTTCCCAGAGGGCTTTGCCCCATGTAACGCCATGTGCTCGCAGCCATTTTATCAATCAAAGGCACACTTCGTTCACCCGAAGTCCCACAAACTTCGACTTCGTTCAGAACCGAAGTTTTCCTGAAATTCTAAACGAATTCCACTTCGTTAGAATCAATTCGCCCATCTCTACATATCAAATTGATATTGTTTTTATTATGTTTTACTACCTTTGCATAATTAAAACGCAGTTATTCTTTAATGTACCATGCACTTTCAAGTATTTTTATGTGCTTGTTTTACTTCTATTTATTACACATATTTTATGATTATTGGTGATGTTTTTTACATGAATTTTGTAGTGTTTCTGAATTGTTGATGCATTTTATTAATACATTTTATTAATACAGCCAGTATTTATTTATATGATATTATTAATCACCATAACCCTTTTTTCTTATACATTTAGGTATTAGATATTGCACTTTGCCCATTTATACTCACCATTATCATTTATCACTATTGCATTTCCCTGCACCTGCGCAATTGTCTTTAGGATGCGCAGCTTATTCATTGTATGTATTGTAAGGCAGCAACAGGAAAGGTATATAACGGCGTATATATCCCAGCCAGGTTCTTGGCATTTACCATTTAGAAGCTCAGATGCATGCCACCAAGGTAAGGAGCCTTGGTGGAATGAAAGCCAAATTAGATAGGTTTCAATAGCATCAGGCTGTTGACAAATGTTTAACGTTGTGTTAGTATGGCTTCCAGCCATTCTCTGATGGCTTTTCATTGGTAGTAAGCAAAGAGTAGGGTGGGTGCTTACTCCCCATGTTCTATGCCAGAGTTTACCTGGCCTTTATAAGTCAGCAAGTGGGCTGACGAATTGTGGCTACAGCCCTGGACTACCATTGAGTCTTGGGAGGGGATATGCTGTGGAGACCAGCGTCTCTCACACCACGGTTTTGTACTTGCAGAGTGCTAGTAAGTGCAACTTTGTTAGTTAGAGCTCAGACGAGCAGGTTTTTGTTTGTTTACATTGTGAATGTCTTGCACCTGTTTTCTACCTGTGTTGCTGAAAATAAAATACGGGGGACCCGTAATTGTACCCGAAGTTTCTGTGTCTATGCCTAAAGGAAAGACGTAGGCCAAGATCCCAGAGCTGTAAAAGCGCACAGTATCTTCTACTGTACATACCTGGCTGGAGCACTACATCAGCAACATGTCAATCATCTGCCTTACCGCGCATGCATGATAGCATATCTATTGTGCACAGGTACTTTTAGGTCATTCCCTTTGAACTCACATCGGGGATTGCCTTTGAAATAATAATTACTTCATTTAATTATTTATTGACTGTTTTCACCTTCCTCCTTCCAGCTATGGGGTTTCCGTGATTGGTGATACTCCATCTTTTCAGTTTGGATATTCTTACTGACATTGTATTTACTAATAATTATTTTGCCTTATATCTTAATTGTTGGTGAACTTCTTGCAATCACTGATATAGATGCTATAACATTGAAAGATATTATGTTTAGTGGTGATTTAAGAAGCTTGTCTAGTACAGATTTATTGCATTTTTAAAGAATTCTTTATGTCATTTGCATAATTGTTAATACATTATTATTATTATTATTATTATTATTTTATTAATTATGATGGTGTACCTTCTTGATAGGTGTATATGCTTGTACATTTAGGTTCACAAAAGTTTATGGTTATAGTTGTAGCCAGGCTCAGACTGGTCCATCAAGGAGTCGGTGGATTCCCTGAAGCCTATCTAAAGGGACCACGAAACTACCTTTAGCCTATATAAAGGGGGCCCAAACTACCTGCAGTCTATGTAATTGGGGCTCTAACTACCTACAGCTCACCTAACTGGGGGCCACCACCTACCTACAGCCTAACTAACTGGGGCCCACCAACTTAACTGGAGCCTATCAACTTACCTAACTGGGCCTGCTTATCTACCTGGGGGCTATTTACCTACATACCTATAGCCAACTTATCTACCTAACTTGGGTCTACCCACCAACCAGCCTGTGGCCGTCCTACCAACTTATCCAATGAGGGTCTACCTACCTAAATAGGGCCTACCTCACTGGTAATAGGATTCTGGGTTAGTCCTCCCCACCCCCGCCCAACCACTTAGGAGACTGTGTCTCTAAGCTATGGCTTGTACTCGCTCTCCGACCCCTGGGAAGTTTGTACAGAGGTGGGAATAGGTAAAGAGGTGCTGGAAAAGTGAGGTTTCTAAGATATTTGAGTGTAAATTCTTCAGGGAAGAGTGGTGGCCAGGAGAAGTCGTCATGGCGGTCAGGAACAGATGTAGAAGAAAAGGGAAAAGAACGACACTTGAAAGAAGAGAATGACTCATCAGATAAGATGTCTCCTGTGAGTCCCTAGATGTCAGGGGTTATTTTGCTTCTATATTGGATCAGTGCTGTATTCACTGTCATGTGATGTGACCTGAACTGTTATCTGACCTCTATGTGGTCTCCATATGGCGGTGTAATAGGTTATATCAGTGCTAGTATAATGGCAGCATCCCTGATTTTACAAGTGAGTGCACACTTGACCCTGTGATTAGGAGTTTCACTTTTACTTTCTTGCTGGTGTTTATAGTGGTGTTTATTTTAGAAAGTGGAGAGATGTGTGACCAAGGGAAACGTGTAGGTGGATAATGTATGTGTGCTGGTAGGGGGGGTGGAGGAGGATATGGATGGAGCTAATTAGCCATGTATCTATGATATGTTAGACTGTGACATATGTGTGAGACAAACAGACATGTGAGACCGACATATGTGTACTACACAATACAGTTCTGTTTTACACACTCTATTATGAGGTAAAATGGACACATTTATATCCGAGAGGCAGTTAATATTTTCATGTATAGTAGCGGTAGGGTGGGCCCCCAAGATCATTTCTCCTATGGGCAACAGACCCTCCAGTCCGACACTGGTTGTAGCCCTAATTAGTGTTACAGGTGTTGTTCAGCTAAAACCCTTTAAAAAATCTTTGTTTATGTGTCACCATATTCTGAGAGCCATTTCTTTTTTATTTATCCATCAGTGTAGTTATGTCAGGAGTTGATTTTTGAAAGAAAATCTGTAGTTTTTAATGGTGAAATTTTAAACACGGAACTTCTTTTACTGTTTTTTATTTCCTTACAGACAAGATATACAGAGCATAAGTTCTCCTATTGTTTCATAGTTTGTTTTTAAATAAGGTTTTTCTTCCCACATATTCATAGAACCGTAATGTTTTCATTTTTCTATGTAGGGGCCTGTCTTTTTTTTCAGGAAAAGCTATTAGTTTTTGTTTGTACATAGGACTTTATGATAATTTTTTTTTTCAGTTTTTGAAAGGTAGTTATAAAAAAAAACATCCATTCTGAGATTGATTTAAGTTTGGGATTTAGTTTTAGTTTTGAAATTAAGTGGATTTTTTTATTCTTTCTTTTCTACATATCAAAGCAAGAAAGTTTTTTTGTCATTTATTTTACATTTTATTAAACTTATTCTACTATGTACTCCCACTTGGTTGCTTGTTTTGTACACTGCAATATTTCTGTGTTGCAGGGTTTTAAGCCTGTCACAGTAATATGAAGAGACTAAAGCCTGTCATTTCTGAAGTCATACTAAAATGCATTAAGAAAAAGAATGAACAAA
Organism: Phyllomedusa bahiana; assembly: GCA_025379985.1. Classification (NCBI taxonomy): domain Eukaryota; kingdom Metazoa; phylum Chordata; class Amphibia; order Anura; family Hylidae; genus Phyllomedusa; species Phyllomedusa bahiana. Next base: position 64,625 of record JAODAL010008939.1, read on the forward strand.
AGGAATGAACATTAATGAAAAAATTTAAAAAATTTAAAGTTCAAATTACCCCTCTTTCGCCGTTTTACAAATAAAAAAAATATAATAATAAAAAAGTTACACATATTTGGTATTGCCGCATCCAAAAAAGTCCGATCCAGTGACGGACTGCGGTGTCTGGGGCCCACCAGAGGAGTTGATCTTAGGGGTCCACTTTGCCTTGCTGCCTCCGCCATCTGTACGGTGCCCCGTCCAGTCTTGCTTCAATTTATGCAGACCGATGTGATAACATCATAACTTTAATCTTACAAAATAACTTCACAAAACCAGAAATCCAAAGCCAATAATTCTTATAAGACCAAATACCACATCATGACCTCATATCACCACATATTGACTGAATTATATCCCCCACACTATGACCACATATAACTACCACATAATGACTGAATAATACCACCACATCATGACCACATATCACCGCCACATAGTGACTGAATTATCTGAATACTGCCACATCAGTACTGAATATAAACCATTACACTTTGCACACATATAAGTGATTACAGTTCAGTTATATTAAGTGACTCACAGGTGATGTTTCTCTGATGAGTCGATCACGTTCCCTTTTCTTCTCCATCCGGTCCATAGCTTCATGCTGACTTCTCCCGGCCAACACTTGTCCCTGCAGATTTTGGCACAAATATCTTAGAATCTTCACATTTCTAGCAACACTTTACTTTTCCCAACTTTTTACAAACTTCCCACAAGTTGGAGTGTGAGTACAAGCTATGACTTAGAGGCCCAGTCTCCAAGGAGGAACATAGGACTAATCCCCTGGAGATTGTGCTATAGCTCTCAGAATCATATTGTGTGGTTCCGAACTCCTTCTCCTGCACCCAGAATATCAGCCGCAGGCATGATTCAGGATCTCTAGGTGGTGCATTTGATGAAGGTGAGTACTGTCATGCTTTTTGCTTTTTGTAGTGTTTCTGTTTTTTCTACAGGTTTCCCATTTCCAAGCTTTTGAACCGTTTCTTTAATACAATGGTAGTGGAGTTTATTTGAATAAAGTGTTTTTTTGTGCTGTGTCAATTTGTTTTTGTACCATTTATTTCCAGTTTTAGTAAAAAAGGTATTTGACAGATGCTTCTATATGACTAGCGCTGGGGCTTGGTGTCAGCCTTGGGGTGACAAAAAACACTGCTGGCTGACACCAAGCCTCAGCGCTAGTAATAGAGAGATGTCTGTCAAACACCTCTATTACTAACACTGGAAAAATAGTGGTAAAAAATACACTGAAACAACACAAAAACATTTAAACAAACATTCCCCAACAACAACCTTCACTGACCATTTTCTCAAAGGAATCAAACACTCATCTGACACAGTCCAGAGGGGAAACCTATAAAATACGGAAACACTAATCAGCATGTGGCTGATGGCTATCTATCATGAGTAGGGCAGCAAGATAAATTGCCCCCAGATAGCTAAGTAAACTGCCCCCAGGTAGCTAGGTAAACTGCCCCAGGTAGCTAGGTAAATTGCCCCCAGGTAGCTAGGTAAATTGCCCCCAGGTAGCTAGGTAGCTTACCCATAGATAGCTAGGTAGTTTGCCCATAGATAGCTATGTAGCTTGCCTATAAATAACTAAGCAGCTTGCCCATAGATAGCTCGATAATTTGCCTATAGATAGCTAGGTAGTTAGCCCCCAGGTAGCTGGGTAGCTTGCCAATAGATAGCTAGGTAGTTTGCTCCCAGGAAGCTAGGTAGCTTGCCCATAGGTAGCTAGATAGTTTGCTCATAGATAGCTAGGTAGCTTGCCTATATATAGCTAGGTAGCTTGCCCATATATAGGTAGGTAGCTTCCCCATAGATAGATAAGTAGTTTGCACATAGATAGCTAGGTGGCTTGCCCATAGATAGCTAGGTAGCTTGCCCATAGATAGCTGGGTAGCTTGCCCATAGATAGCTAAGTAGTTTTCCCATAGATAGCTAGGTAGTTTACCCCCAGGTAGCTACAGTAGGTAGCTTGCTCATAGATAGCTAGGTAGTTTACCCCCAGGTACCATAGATAGCTAGGTAGTTTGCCCAGAGATAGCTAGGTAGCTTGCCCATAGATAGCTAGGTCGCTTGCCCCTAGGTAGGTAAATTGCCCCCATTAGGTGAAATAAAAGAAATATACTCACCTTTTCCCGTTCCCCGATGAGTGGCTGTGGCAGGTCTTTCTTCACTGCCAGGGCTCTCCTACTGAAGCCTGGCACAGGCAGCCCGATGATATGATGTCATTGCGCCGCTTGCGTGAGGACGCGAGGCTGGCTCCTAGTACATCTGAGGCCTATGGCCTTAGATCTACTAGGCAGAATAGCAGAGCAGAGCGCCAGCAGTGCTCTGCTAAACACCCGCACAGACATGCCTGTGAGCGCTTGGGACGGAAGGCCAGGGCGTTCCTAGGCATGATCTGGGGCCGGGCACGGCTATCTGTGGTGGCGGGCCCCGCTGTGTCGGACCAGGGGCCTACAGGAGGATCCACCGATCCTTCGGTGGGCCAGTTCGACACTGGTCTTCACCCATTAGCTCAGGGACAGCGGAGCCTGAAGAAAAGGAAACTGAAGTCACTATATTTGTAAAACGGCCGCACTCTGATATCAGGCGCATTACAGAGCGCCTGTGGCACTTTGTAATGCGCCTGAGATCAGAGGGTGTGCTGGAGGCGTGTGCACTACAACCGTACGAATCTACACATTTATATCTTTAGTACGACAAATCCAGGCGCATTAGTGCTGTAACAGGTAAACCACTTGAAAAGTAGTTTACCTGAGTCAGAATTGTGATTTCTACGCTAAAATGCACCTGATTTATGACCCGCAGTAGACCAGGTTCATAGATTCAGGCGCATTCTACAATATTATTATGCACAAAAAAATTAGCATCTCTGCGATAAAAATCATACAGTACACGTCGTCCAATGTTCGGCTGTATTAGGAACTCCCATTAACCCCTTACTGGCACAGCCAGATTTGACCTTTTTGACAGAGCCTCATTTTTGAAATCTGACATGTGTCATGTTATGTGGGAATAACTATTTGATACTTTTACCTATCTATATGATTTAGAGATTGTTTTCTCATGACATTGTGCTTTAAGTTAGGTCCATACAATCCTTTGTTTATTTGTGAAAAATATCAAAAATCCAAAATTTCTGCGTGTAAGTCAGACCATTCCATACAATATAGTTTATAATTAGCATCTACCATATATCTACTGTAGGTTGGCATTTTTTAAATGTATTTTTTTCACAACATTGGGGGGCTTAGAAATTTAGTAGTAATTGTTCACATTTTCAAGAAAATTTGCAAAATAGATTTTTTTAGGGACCAGTCCATTTCTCACATGGCTTTGGGGGGACTGTATGTTAGATACCCCAGGGCCGTCTTTCCCATTGGGCAGGCTAGGCTGTTGCCCGGGGGCCCCACAAGCTCAGGGGGCTCTTCGGGGCAGCCGCCTACCCTGCTCAGTGGCTTGACGCTGCCCCAGATGTGGTTTCGGACGGCACGTCAGTGTTCAGGAGGCCCGGACCCCCTGTATCTTTAGGCGGCACAGGAGGCGATGTCATTGTCTCCTGCACCGCTGTATTTCCTAGGCCAGCAGCCTGTAGGCTTCCGGCCTAGGAAATACCCGGAGCCAATGACCTGGCGTAGACGGCATGATGACGTCACACTGCTCACGCCGGAAACGAGGTCCGCGAGCACAGTCCTCGGCAAGGAGCGCGGAGAGGTGATTAAGATTTTTTATTTATTATTACCTACAGTGGGGGTTCTAAAATATAGGGGAGGGGGAGATATTACTTACAGTGGGATCTATTTACTTAAATGGAGGGGCTCCCATAACAGAGGTAGAAATTGGTAGGGAAGTGTTAATAAAGTAAATTCTGCAGGGCCAAGCTGCGGCCGGATGAAGTCGTCATGGATGTCTGGACGCAAGAAAAGGGAAAAAGAATGATTCTAGGAGCGACTGATAAGATAGGACGTATCCTGTGAGTCCCTGATGTCAGGGGTTATTTTGCGTCTCTATTAGATCAGTGCTGTAGTCACTGCCATGTGGTGGTAACCTGAGCTGTTGTCTGACCACTCTGTGGTCTCTGTATGGTGGTGTTAGTAGGTTATACTTGAGTTGGAGTCAGACCACTATGCAGTCTCTAAATTGCGGTGTTGTAGGTTATAAGGTTATCGGTAATGTATATATTTTTTTCTGTGAGTAGTTGTGTCTCTTGGGGGGCCCAATGCACAGCTCGGCTCAGGAGCCCATAATGCTGTTAAAGGGGTTGTCTTGCTACAAAGATTAGCTTTCAACATGTAGGGAACACTAAATGAAGATATTTTCCAAATATATTGCGTTCATTTTTTTTTGTTAAGGAGCTACAAGTGATTTTATCACCTTCCTGGCTCTATCTCGTTCTCCAAGTAACAGACCTGTGTACTCTTTTCTCCCCTGCTGTATGTTCTATCTGATAGCAGGGAGTGACATCATCACACAGGTTGTGGCAGCAGCCCAGAACTCAGGACAGTTAGAGCTTGTTTGTTACCTGATGTTTTAGACAAAAGAGTAATTACTGCTGTTTACTTAAATCTCCTGCTGTCAGGACCAAGGAAGCTTCTCAGTTAATCTAATTAGCGGAAGTCTGAATACATGGAGCTCATAAGCTAGTTACAGACAGCTTTACCAGGAAGTGATAGAACAAAGCAGCATTATATCATTCATGCATCCTATGAAGCTTTGAGATGAGACAACCCCTTTAAGACGATACCCACATAAATGACCCCATCTAAGAAACTATATGCCTTAAAGTATTTTAAAAAGCATTTAGGAAGTTTGTTAACCCATTAGGTATTTCACAGAAATGAAAGTAAAGTGAAGGGGAAATTTCAAAATTTCACTTTTTTTTGCAGAATTTCAATTTTTATCCACTATTCACTGCAACATGGTAGATGTGAACAGGTAAATGAAACTCAACAACAATTTCCCAGCTTCTGCCATTTTTAGGGATATCCCATATGTGACCCTGGTGTGCTATTTGGATCAACCACAAGCCTCAGAATAGGAGAAGCACCTACTGGACTCTGGGGACTCATTTTCATTACAATTTTATTTAGGCGCCATTCCAGGTTTGCAGACGCCCTAAGGTGCTAAAACTTAATAAACATCCCTAAAAGACCCCATTTTGAAAACTACACACTTTAAAGAATATATCCAGGGGTGCAGTGAGTATATTAACCCAATAGGTGTTTCACAAATTTTTTCAGCGTTAGGCTCTGACAATGGTTAAATTTTTTTTTTCCAACAATCTGCATGTTTTGGCTGAAAATGTTTAATTTTTACAAATAATCCTGGAAAAAAGTCCCCCAAATTGTTTTACACAATTTCTACTTAGTTAGGCAATACCCTACATGTGGGTGTAAACTGCTATTTGGGCACATGGCAGGGCGTACAAGGGAGGGAGCGCTCTTTGGCTTTTGGAACGCAGATTTTGGTGGGTGCTATTTGAAAAGCCCCCAAAGCAGCAGGGCAGGTAAAACCTTTCAGAAGTTGCCCCATTTTGTATTCAACACCCCTCATGGATCTCATTTAGGGGTGTATTGTGCATTTTCGGTGCACAGGTGTTCCATAGTTTTTTTAGCATTGGGCCATGAAAATGGTGGGAAAAAACCACAGTTCCGCCATTGTTTTTTGGGCTTCATTTTTGCAGCGTTCGCCATGTGGGATAAATGACAGGATAAATTTACTATGCGGGTCGGTACAATTACAATTATATACATTTTATATAGTTTTTTATGTTTTACTACTACTTATTTTTTGCGGGATGAACTGACATTTTACTGTGACTTTTTTTTATTATTTTTTTACGCCGTTCAGTGGTTAAATAACATGACAGATTTATAGGACAGGTCCATTACACATACAGCTATACCAAATATGTGTACTTTATTTATTTTTGATCTTTCTTGGGGTGATTGGCGTTTGTAAAGAGGAAAAGGGCGGTGTACGTGTTTTTATTTTATTTTTCATGTTTGTGTTTTACTTTTTTCATTTTGTTTTTTACTTTTTCACATTTTTTTCACTTTTTCCCATAGGGGATTTGTATAAGTGATCCTCAGATCACTGATACAACAGGAAATCAGTACACAGCATTGCTGCTGTATACTGCTGCTGGATACTGGTCTCCATGCGCATGTTGCACCGATTACAGGCAGGGGGAGCTTTCTCCACCTGTCTGTACTTAAGTTATCGCAATCATGAAAGATCGAGATAGCTAAGGGTTAATCACCATAGGCCGGAGCCCACTCCAGCTGCTGGTGGTGCAGCATGATGCCAGCAGTAATATACTGCAGTCTTGCGAGCTCCGCTTGTGAGCTCTCAAGATCTCCATGACATACTGATACGTCAATTTGCGAGAAACCCCTCCCCCACCACGACGTAGGGCTACGTCAAATGTCGGTAAGGGGTTACAGAGAATGAAGATTGTCTTTTGTTAACAGAGATTTCTGGGGACTCATTCTCATGATAGTTACTGGTCCTAGATGTGCGAGACTCACCTACAATACATATATAGCCTATCCTATCAATGTGCCATAAATGTTTGAGATGGGGTATACCCTTTTAAGATCTGATTCACGTCTGTGTTAAAGGTTTTGTTATGAGCTGCTGTCAAAGATCACACCATAAAAGACAGAAATAATAGAAGAGCATTCAATGGGTTTTTTGGGAGCCATTAAAGTCCATTGTAAAATGGGTCTGGTTCCACCTCTGTTACAGAGGTTCACAACAGAATTTCTGACACAGATGTGAACCAGCCCTTAACATAAAATGTCTTTTCTTTTTCTGGGAATAGTTCCAAGATGATACCTTATCTCTCTTTAGGAATACATGCAAGATTATATAAAACTCTGTACAGAACATTTTGTACAATATATCTTGCACAACTACCACCATATTAAAACAACATCATGGTGTATCATATTAGCATGTAAGCAATAATCAACTACATACATTTATACTAACATTACAAGGGGTAGACTCCATGTAAATTTAGGGTTTAGAACAGACACAAACAATAGTTGACTGGTTTGCAGCCATATAAAATTAATATAGTTTTTGTTATGTTGTACTACCTTTGCACAGTTAAAGCCCAATTATTCTTATATGTACTATGCACTTTCTCACATTTTCATATGCTTGTTTTACCTTTATTTATTACACATGATTTATGAGTAGTGTTGATCAAACCTTTCGAGAAAAGTTAAGTTTGAGTCGAACTTCTTGTCCTTTTAAAACTGGAATTGAACCGAACAGCTTTTGGTTCGTTCAAGTAAAGTTCGCGTTCGCCATGCACGTTTGACACGCCATTTTTGGTTTCATTTTTAGCTGCTTCCTTCACTTTTAGTGGACATCCAATCAGTGCAGAGTACAGAGAAGTGTCAAAAACGTCATCGCTGGGGGTGTAGGGCTCTATTTGAATGCTAAAATCACATGACCCTGTTATATGTATTTAACTGTCTTTCCTTGTGAACGCCATTTTCAGATCACTCTCTGTACTGAACAGACTGAACTCTGTCTGCTTGCTTGCATGCATGCAGGCACAAGATTTCTCAGTGATTTTAGACAGGAAAAGCTGCTATTTAGATTAGTTAGGGGGTGTACAGTAAGCTTAGGGAATCATAGAAAGCAATAGTTAGGGAATTTTTTTTTATTGTTGACTGCATCTTTCCCACACCCAGAAGCTGTTATTTGGTGACATTTGTAGGCTCACATAATACCTAACTCAAACATACAACATGCTCATATAATAATACTCAGTGCCTAAAAGTTCATTTTTGCGTTAACTTAGTGCATATCAGTCCGTTACCAAATCTCCCATAGAAAGAAATCTATTTCAAATACTGTTTGCTTGCTGCAAATTATTCTGATTGAACAAAAGTTAATTTTTCCGGTTTTTGGGGTAAAGTTCTTGCATAACAGATCATTACAAAACTATATGTCTTTTAATATTAGCTTTTGAACAAGGAAAGAACTAGAAGTGGTAAGTGATCAAATAGGTGCAATAGGACGTGGAGCTAGAGTAAGAGACAAGACGCTCTTCCAGTGCTCCGTACAAAACACATAAGCGAGCACATCGTCTGTTGCAATATCGCCAGGACTGTTATCGCTTGGTTGGTTACCTGTGAATCTCAGTACTTAAGATCGTCGCCAATCTGTACTTCAGTGGTTAACACACCCTTAATCCAGCGGTTTTACCTCCTCTTCCTCTCAGTCATGGGCACAAATATCATCATCATCATCATCAGTCTAACCTGAAGCAAACACTAGCCGAATGTCACAACTAGAGATGGGCGAATTGATTCTAACGAAGTGGAATTCGTTTAGAAAGTTCAGTAAAACTTCGGTTCGGACCGAAGTCGATCTTGGGTACTTCGGGTGAACGAAGTGGTGCTTTTGATGATAAAATGGCTGCGAGCACATTGGCGCTACATGGGGCAAAGCACTCTGGTAGGAAGAAATGGCATAGACCCAGCCTGCATGACCTGTTCAGAGATGAAGCCAAACAGAGACCGGCGGGATTCTGTGACGTCCACGCACTATAAAGACCGAGCGCGCCGCTGGAGCCTCGACACTCCTCTCACTGATACTGATATGGAAGGTCTGCTGCAGGTGATAGCGCTTTCCTGAGAACTGATTTTTTTATAAACAGCGATTTTTTTTTTTATTTTTTTTTGTTTTTTTTTTCTGTGGGGTGGGGTCTCAGCTGTCACCTGAGACTGTTTCTCTAATGTTCTATTTCTTGAATTTTTGGGTATTGGAATCTGAAATCCAGTGTGCGATTCCACTGCAGACTGCATATCATTCATATCCAAGTGGGAATCTAACCAGTTCCTGTTGTATACATTTAAAGAAAGCATCGTTTTTACAATACAAAACCTACTTCAATTTTGGCTGCTGAATTCATTGCGCAATTAACATCCAGTGTTAATTAAGCGTTGTTTTGCTGGTGTGCTGACAAAAATAAACCGTCTTTTTCAACGCCAAATATATATTTTTTTTTTTGTAGCCAAATCACATAGCAAAGGGCAAATTGACAACTGTATCGTCTTGTTGTGTGGCGTATAAAACCACGCAATTGTAAACACGCTACAATTTGTGCGGAGCCTCCATTCTTTGGCGCATTTTACATCCAGGGTTAATTAAAAGCTTGTTTTCTGTGTGGCGACAAAACTAAACCGTCTTTTCAAACGGCTAATTTATATATTTTTTTTTGGTTGCCTAATTCACAAGCAAAGGCTAATTACAACTGTATCTCTTGTTGTGTGGCGTAGAAAACACGCAATTGTAACACGCTACTCACTATTTGTGCGGTCTCAATTCTTTGCGCAATTTACATGCAGGGGTTAATTAAGCGTTGTTTTGCTGGTGTGCTGACAAAATAAACCGTCTTTTTCAACGCCAAATATATTATATTTTTTTTTGGAAGCCTGAATTCACAGCAAGGCAAATTACAAACTGTATCCTTGTTGTGTGGCGTAGAAAACAACGCAATTGTAACACGCTACTATTTTGCGGCGTCAATTCTTTGGCGCAAATTTACATCCAGGGGTTAATTAAGCGTTGTTATACTGGTTGTGCCGACAAAAAATAAACCGACTTTTTCAACGCCAAATATATAATTTTTTTTTTGGTAGCCTAATTCACAATCAAAGTCAAATTACAACTGTATCACTTGTTTTGTGGGCGTAGAAAACACGCAATTGTAACACGTTACTAGTTTGTGCGGCTCATTCATTGGGCGCAATTTACATCCAGGGGTTTAATTAAGCGTTGTTTTGCTGGTGTGCTGTGACAAAAATAAACCGTCTTTTTCAACGCCAAATATATATATTTTTTTTTTTGAGAGTATCCGCCTAATTCACAAGCAAAGGCAAATACAACTTATCTCTTGTTGTGTGGCGTAAGAAAACACGCAATATGTAACACGCTACCTAGTTTTGTGCGGCTTCAATTCTTTGGCGCAATTTACATCCAGTCGGGTTAATTAAGCGTTGTTTTACTGGTGTGCTGACAAATAAACCGTCATTTTTTTCAACGCCAAATATATATTTTTTTTTGGTAGCCTAATTCACAAGCAAAAGGCAAATTACAACTGTAATCTCTGTTGAGTGTGAGTAGAAGAACACGCAATTGTAACACGGCTACTCATTTGAGCGGCTCATTCTTTTGGCGCAATTTACATCCAGGGGTTAATTAAGCGTTGTTTTACTGTGTGCTGACAAAAATAACCGCTTTTTCACGCCAAATATTTATCTTTTTTTTTGGTAGTCCTAAATCACAAGAAAGCAAATTACAACTGTATCTCTTGTTTTGTTGTGGCGTAAAAACACGCAATTGTAACACGCTACTAGTTTGTGCGGCTCAATTCTTTGCGCAATTTACATCCAGCTTTAATTAACGTTGTTTTGCTGTTGTGCTGACAAAAATAAACCGCTTTTTCAACGCCCAAATATATAATATTTTTTTTTTGATAGCCTAATTTCACAAGCAAAGGCAAAATTACAACTGTATCTCTTGTGTGTGGCGTAAGAAAACACGCAATTGTAACACGCTACCAGTAGTTTGAGCGGCTCAATTCTTTGGCGCAATTTACATCCAGGGTTTAATTAACGTTGTTTACTGGTGTCTGACAAAAATAAACCGTCTTTTTTCAACGCCAAATAAATATTTATTTTTTTTTTGGGTAGCCTAATTCACAATCAATGGCAACTTACAACTGTATCTCTTGTTGTGTTGAGTAAAGAAAATCACAGCAATTGTACACACTCTACTATTTGTGCGGCTCAATCCTTAGGCGCAATTTACGTCCAGGGGTTAATTAAGCGTTGTTTTGCTGTGGCTGACAAAAATAAACCGTCTTTTTCAACGCCAAATATATATATTTTTTTTTGGTAGCCTAATTCACAAGCAAATGCAAATTACAACTGTATCTCTTGTGGTGTGGCGTAGAAAACACGCAATTGTAACACGCTACTATTATGTGCGGCTCAAATATTTGGCGCAATTTACATCCAGGGGTTAATTAAGCGTTGTTTTGCTGGTGTGCTGACAAAAATAAACCGTCTTTTCAACCAATATATAAATTTTGTTTTGGTAAGCCAAATTCACAAGCAAAGGCAAATTCCAACTGTATCTCTTGTTGTGTGGCGTAGAAAACACGCAATTGTAACACGCTACTAGTTTGTGCGGCTCAATTCTTTGGCGCAATTTACATCCAGGGGTTAATTAAGCGTTGTTTTGCTGGTGTGCTGACAAAAATAAACCGTCTTTTTCAACGCCAAATATATATAATTTTTTTTGGTAGCCTAATTCACAAGCAAAGGCAAATTACAACTGTATCTCTTGTTGTGTGGCGTAGAAAACACGCAATTGTAACACGCTACTAGTTTGTGCGGCTCAATTCTTTGGCGCAATTTACATCCAGGGTTAATTAAGCGTTTTTAGCTGGTGTGCTGACAAAAATAAACCGTCTTTTTCAACGCCAAATATATATATATTTTTTTGTAGGCTAATTCACAAGCAAAGGCAAATTACAACTGTATCTCTTGTTGTGTGGCGTAGAAAACACGCAATTGTAACACGCTACAAAGCTACTAGTTTGTGGTGCTTCAAATCTTTGGCGCAATTTTACATCGAGGGGTTAATTAACTTTGTTTTTGTTGGTGTGCTGACCAAAATAAAACCGACTTTTTTCAACGCCAAAAAATATAAATTTTCCTGTAGCCTAATTCACAAGCAAAGGTTTAATTACAACTGTTCTCTTGTTGTGTAGGCATAAAAACACGCAATAGTAACACGCTAACCAAGCTACTATTTGTGCGGCTCAATTCATTGGCGCAATTAAACATCCATGGGTTAATTAAGCGATGTTTTTTTGCTGGGTGTCGACAAAATAAACGTCATTTTCAAACGTCCAATTATATAAATTTTTCCTGTAGGCTAATCACAAGCAAAGGTCATTACAACGTATCTCTTGATGTTGTGGCGTAGAAAACACACATTGAAACACGCTACAAGCAACTAGTTTTGTGGGGCTCAAATTCTTTGCGCCAATATACATCCAGGGGTTATTTAAGCTATGTTCTGCTGGTGTGGCTGACAAAAATAAACCGTCTTTTTCCAACTCCAAAATAAAAAGATTTTTTCCTGCAGCCTAATTCATGTCCGAAGTTAATTAAGCCTTGTTTGTTCTTTTACATTTAGTGAGCGCAATTTAATCCAAGGTTACCCAGACTTGTTACTGGGTTCAATTGAGTCAAAAACCAGGGTGGTATATTATCCATATACAATCTCATCAACAACATGTCCTGTATATTTCGAACAAACAGTATTCAGACAGAGAAGTCGCAGCTCTGCACCTGCGAGTGGCAGTGGCACCAAACATTCCTGGAAGAGGCCAGGATTGCACACAGCAAGGTACGTCGCAGCAGGGGTCACTCGGTGAGGCCACAACTTCCAGCTGTCCATCTAGCGGCCGTGTGGTGTTCAGCACCCAAGGGTTCTTGATTGGATTTACTTAGGTCTCCCTCTTCCTCCCAGATGACATCTGACAACCCCAGCAAGAGTCGGTGAACTCAGACACAACCCTTATTTGGCATGGCCCGGAGCGGGGTCACGGCCCCTCACCTGTCGTCAGCCCCGCCTCTGACCCCATCCGGTTCCTTTACAGCCAGAGATCTACGTATGTGGTCTGGGCTCGCGCCACTATAAAGCGAGGATTAAACAATTGAAGAGGGCAGTCATCAGGCTACTTAGCAGCGAAGAGAAATGGGGCAATTATCCCCTCGTCTTGCAGTAGGCGGCAAAGTATAGATAGGAGAGTGGCATGGGAAGGTCAAGTTGTGAGAGGACAACCTTGCATACCTATACCGGTGATGAGGACAGCAGTGACGATGAAACTCAAATAATGATGATGTAGCCGACCGACTTGGGATCCAGGTGATGCAAGGTCTTCATCATCGTCAGGAGAAGAGGCGTCAGCTTGCGCGTCAGGCAGGCCAGCAAGTGGTCGTGTGGCCGGGTAGTCAGCAAGGATATCAGCATGTGAGGTCTTGAGCCCAATGCGGCCACTTGTGTAAAAAACCCGCTTCGCAGGTCCAGAAAGTAGCGCCCCGGGCCCTCAGCGAGGCAGCGGCGCGTAGTCAACTCAGTGCGGAGCGTTGGCGGTAAAATCCGATACTCGGCGGTGTTGCGAGTTCTTTTGCTAACACCGGAGGAAGCCGAATATGGGTATATATAGAATCTGTAAGCAGAAAGTGAAGCGTGCCAGGAGCTAACATTGGCACCCACGGCCCTGCGTCAACACCATGCAGCGTCACCATCCGGTGGCCTGGAGGAGAAACGTGGTGCTCAGATGTGGTGGTCCATCCTGCCGCCGCAGCCAACAGCACAACAGCGCCAGTGGGCACGCATGCCATTGCAGCCAGACAAGGCTCCACCCCCTCTTGCAGAAGGAGCTGTTTCTCCTTTGCATCATCTCCCGGTCCAGAAGCTTCCTGCTCCTCGCTACTCATGGCGCCACAGTCGTATCAGCAGGAAAAAAAAAAAAAAAAAAAAAAACTGAAAGAAAAAAAAAAAAAAAAAAAAAAAAAAATTAAAAAAGAGAAAATAAAAAAAAAACAAAAAATATAAAAAAAAAAAAAAAAAAAAAAAATATATAATAAATATAATTGTGGTGGTGTGTTTAATTTTTGTTTTATAATATATTGAAAAAGACAACAGTTATGCGTCCCAACCATTCCTAAGGTGCAGCAGCTGACCGGCTCCTGTCCAAGTTGTTGGTCTGCAGTCCCTCCCTTTCCAATGGTGGGACTCCTGACACAGTTCAAGAACTAATGGCTGTGCGAGCCGAGATGAGATTCAACCGTAATTTCTTTTCCAAAAAGACAGTACCAAACTTCATAAATTATGAACAAAGGTGGGTCAGTCCTTGACTTATCGGTTTGTTCCAAGGTGCACCAGCGCGGACACTCTGGGAGCGGTAAACTACGTCATGGCCGAACATTGTCCTTTACGGCCCACTGGGTGAATGTGCTTCCAGCCCAGGCACACCAACATCTTGGACAGGAGACGCCGCTTTCTCCGCCACCTGTTCAAACTGCTGCACCTGCGCCAATGTCCGCCTCTCCCTCCTCCACCGCCCCCCACCACCATCTCACCTCCACAAGTACTGCCCACATACCACATGTGGTAGGGCACAGCGGTGTCCCCCGCATACAATCACCTGGCTTGCCATGGCGAACGAAGTCACACAGAGAGGAACTGCTCCACCCCCAGCCCCCGTCCATCAGCAAGAAATCGATGTGTGGCTTTCTCCGCGCAACTGCAAATCGGAACCATGTGACGGACAATGGGAGGACCATGTTGTCCGCGCTGCAACCGAGGAGAGGTGATGGTCCATGCGCCCTGCATGGCGCGCGTGTTCAATCTGGTTTTGAAAAGGTTCCTGAAGTCTTTCCACCGATCTTCATAACATTCTGAAAAATGGCAGAAACTGTGCATGCCACTTTATCCAATCGTACAAAGCAGGAACACCCTCCTCGAATTGCAGCGGCAGAACGGCCTCCCCCAACACACTCTGATATGCGATTTATCCAACCCGCTGGAATTCCAGCTGCACATTGTTAGGACCGACTGTATGAACAGAGAAAGGCCCATTAACGATTTTTGATGAACCCAGGCATAGACAGAAGTACTCCCCTTTGAGTAACTTTGATGTCCAGCCATCAGCTCAACGTGAAACTTCAGTTTTTGTTTGATGCCATTCTGAAGAGGCGACGTTATATGTCAGTCGCCAGGACAACTGGATGAATAACGTCATTCCACTGCTTCATGTCCTGGAACTATGCTGAAAAATCTGTCTGGGCAGGGACTGGAGACGGTGGCCGACTACATCTCGTGGCCACAAGAGCCGTTGGGGACTGAAATGGTGGAGGAGGAGGAGGACATTGTAGCAGAAGCATTGACTGTGAAATGAGTGAGATTTCTACCCAGGTGGACAAAGAGGGAGGAGCAGGACAGCTGGATGAGTGTGGATGTGGATAATGAGGAAGATGAGGCATATGACCCCATCCACCGTGGCAGTATACAGTGGGAAATGGAGGCAGGGATCCCCTCAATTCATTTTTTTTCTTGGAAAAATGGCCCGCAGCATGCTTATTTGCCGAGGCTTATTGACAGCCCGAATAGTCAGTAACCGCAGAGGGATGACTTCTGGCTCTCCACCCTATTGGACCCTCGCTCCCGTCCAAAATGGGAGCCTTTATCCCAGCTATTGAGAGGGAAGAACAAACTCAAATACTATAGGAAAATCCTCCTAAATCATATGGCCGCTACCTAGGTGCGGCATCGTCCCTCTCATGGAACAGGTCTGACTGGGGGGTTCCTCAAGCGCTCACGTACTACTGTCCGCGTGCTGCTGGGGGAAGGGGGTGGGTAGGACAGTACCACTCCATCATAGTAACCAAATTCTGGAGTCACTGAAGAGGCAGCTTCCTCACCCGCCTAGTGATGATGGCAGTCGCGCCAGCAGCAAGCAGGAATCGGAGCAGTCCCTTAACGCAACAGTTGGGGCCTACTTGACGCACCAGCCACCTCAGTATAGAAGATCTGCTGGACTACTGAGGGCCAGCCAAACTGGATGTGTGGCCGCACTTGCCGAGTTGCAGTGGAGAAGCTGTCCGCCCGGCCCAGTAGTGTTGGCATCAGAGCGGGTGTTTCAGTGCGTCGGGGGCCATCCGTTAACCCAAGGAGAACCGCTTGTCCACGGGAAATTATGTGGGAACGACTTGACCTTTGTCAGATGAATCGGGCCGTGGATCGGTCCCAGGATTTCCACACACCAATGCCTTAGGCGTCAGTCTGGGTTCAAACTACCTGCCCAGCCACTATTCTGAAGTTCCGCCACCCGCCTCGATGCACACATCTGCTGCCAGTTTCTCCATCTGCCTACCACCCAACTTTACCAGTTACTGGTATTGCCACCCACCCAACCCTCTGTCATTGTTCCACTCTATGACCTCATGCTGCAGCTGCTGTTTGCTGTTTGCCGTGACATCCACACTTGTGTCATTGTGCCACTGTCTGACCTCATGCTGACACCTTTTTTTTGGTGGCTGTTGCTGCATGCCATGTCCTCCATACTGTTCATGTGCCACTGCCTGACCTCATCTGCTGCCGCCGTGACCTCCTTAGCTCTCAGTCATGTGCACTCTGTGGCTCCTCCTGTTTTGCCACCTCCAGAATGTCAGTTGTGCCACCACTGACCTCATGCTGCCAGCTGTGACTCCTGCCTGCCCTCCACTACTGTGTCATTGATGCCACTGCCTGACTTCATGCTGCTGCCGACTTGACCTCCGCTCGTCAGTCCTTGTGCCATTCGTGGCTTCCTCTGTTTTTTCCGACCTCCAGAATGTCATTGTGCCACTGCCCTGATCTCCATGCTGCTGCTGTCGTGACCTCCACACTGTGTTGATTGGCCACCTGTGGCCTTATACAGTGTGTGTTTACCGCCTCCAGAATGTCATTGTGCCACTGCATGATCTCATACTGATGCCCCGCCGTGACCTCCACACTGTGTGATTGAGCCTCTCTGTGGCCTAATACTGTTTACCGCCTCCAGAATGTCATTGTGCACTGACTGAATTCTCATACTGCTGCCGCCGTGACCTCCACACTGTGTGACTTGTGTCCACTCTGTGGCCTAATAATGTTTTTGCCGCCTCCAGAATGTCCATTGTGCCACTGCTTGATCTCATGCTGCCCCTGCTGTTCGTGACTCCACACTGTATCATGTTCACCGTGCCTAATACTGTATTGCCGCCCCAGAAGTCATAGTGCCACTTGCTGAACCCTCATGCTGCTGCCTCTGTTGACCTCCGCTCTCAGTCAATGTGGCCCCTGTAGTCCTTCCCATCCTGTTTTGCCACCTCCAGAATGTCATTGTGACCACTGCCCTGACCTCATACTGCCTGCCGCCGTGACTCCGCTCTCAGTCATTGAGTGCCACTTCTGTGGCTCCTCCTTGTTTTGCCACCACCATGAATGTCATTGTGCCACTCTCTGACCTCAAGCCTGACTGACTGTGACTCCTGCTGTAGCCCTCCACACTGTTGTCATTGTGCCACTGCCTACCTCCATACTGCTGCCGCCCGTTACCTCCGCTCTCATTCATTGTGCCATTCTGTGGCTTCCTCCTGTTTTCACCTCCATAATGATCATTGTGCCACTGCCTAATCCATACTGCCTGCCGACGTGACCTCCACACTGTGTGATTGTGCCACCTGTGGCCTAAACTGTTTGGCCTGCCTCCAGAATGTCATTGGTGCCACTGCCTGATCTCATACTGCTGCCGCGTGACCTCCACACTGTGGTGATTGTGCCACTCTGGTGGCCTAATACTGATTAGCCCCTCCAGAATGTCAGTGTGGCCCCTGCCTGATCTCATAACTGAGCATGCCGTGCCTGTGACCCTCCACACTGTGTGAATGTGCCACGTCTGTGGCCTAATACAGTTCTAGCCGCCTCCAGAATGTTCATTGTGCCACTGCCTGATCTCATACTGCTGCCCGCCTTAGTAGGGGATAGGAGTGGGGGGTGACCTCCACACCTGTTTGATTGTGCCTCACTGTGGCCTAATACTGTTTGGCCGTGCCACCAGAATGTCAATTGTGCCACTGCCTGATCTCATGCTTCTGCTGTCGTGACCTCCACACTGAATCATTGTGGCCACTCTGGTGGCCTAATACTGTTTTTGCCGCCCTCCAAATGTCCATTGTGTGCCACTGCCTGACCTCATACTGCTGCCACCGTGACCTCCGCTCTCAGTCATTGTGCCACTCTGTGGCTTCCTCATGCTGCTGTGGCTGCCGCCGTCACCTCCACACTCTGTCACTAATGTTGCCACCTACTCTCCAGCTTTGTTTTTTTCCAGCTTTCGCTGCCGTGACTTTATCAGGCTACATTCCCTCTTGAGTTTTTTGGTCAGTTTTGCCCTCTTAAGTGCCCAGGGAAATTTTTTTTTTTTATAGTAAGCGATTACTAAGAGCGGCGGCAGTAAACCTGCGTGTAATACTAAAAACAACAACATTGCATGGAATGACCAAACCAAGCACCCTCTATATTTAAGGCATGGAACAACGTTCTACTGCACCCTGGCAGCTCTGTGCAGCCAGGAAATAGCTGCTTTTTTTTAACGCGAATTTCGTGCCGAAGTAATTCGGAACGAACCTAATTTTGTCGAAAATTCGAGTAGCGAAGTGATCGAATCGAATTTTTGAGAAATTTGCCCATCTCTAATGCTGAGCCCAGTCCACATAGTAAATATCTGGTTGAGGGAACCGGGTGGGTCCGTGGCGGGTTGAGGACAGGTGAGGGCCGCTGACCCGCTCCCGGGTCATGCCAACTCAGGGTTGTGTCTGATGTTCCAACCGACTCTTGGCTGGGGTTGTCAGATGTTATCTGGGAGGAAGTCGATGACCTAGTCAACCAATCAAGAACCATTGGGTTGCTGAACAACACACGGCCGCTAGATGACAGCGGCAGTTGTGGCCTCACCGAGTGACCCCTGCTACAACGTCCCCTTGCTCTGCTGCGACCTAGGCCTGCTCCAGGAATGTTTGTGCCACTGCCACTCGCAGGTGAAGAGCCTGCCACCTCTCTGTCTGACATACTGTTTGTTCTAAAATGTACAGACACTGTCTGATGAAGATATCTGTATATGATAAATACACACCCTGTATTTGACTCCAAATGAACCCACTAACAAGCTTGGGTAACCCTTGGCTATAAATTGCGCTCCACAAATGGCCAGGAAAAATTTACTTGTATGTGCCGTTTAAAAAAACTGTGTATTTTACTGAATATAAAAGCACAAACAGGCTTAATTAACGTTCGGATATGAATTATGCTACAGACAAAATTTCTTCTTTGGCGGTGAAAAAGAACGTTTCTTTTAGTGACCACAACAGCAGATCAACGCTTAGTTAACCCCGAATCTAAATTGCGCAAAAGAAATGAGCAATCAAAAATTACCAGCTTTGTAGCGTGTTAAAATGCTGTGTATTTTACGGTACAGAGCAACAGAAAAACTTGTAATTAACCTTCGGTTATGAATTATGCTACAGGCAAAATTTCTTCTTTGGCGGTGAAAAAGAACGTTTCTTTTAGTGTCCACAACAGCAGAACAACGCTTAATTAACCCCTGGATCTAAATTTCGCAAAAGAAATGAGCAACCAAAAATTACCAGCTTTGTAGCGTGTTAAAATGGCGACACTACAACAGAAAAACTTGTAATTAACCTTCGGTTATGAATTATGCTACAGGCAAAATTTCTTCTTTGGCGGTGAAAAAGAACTTTTGTTTTAGTGACCACAGCAGCAGAACAACACTTAATTAACCCCTGGTTCTAAATTGCGCAAAAGAAATGAGCAACCAAAAATTAAGTGGTATTTGGATTGTAAAAACGCTGTTTCTTTAAATGAATACAACAAGAACAGGCTTAGATAATTCTTGGATATTCAATGTGCTGAAGAACTGAGCAGATAGCATTAAAATGTATATGCAGCTGCATTGGACGCACACTGGACTTCAGTTCCAATACCCCACAAAATCAGAATTAGAACGAGAAGCAGTCTCTGAGACAAGCTGTGACACCCCCCAAAAATCGTTGTATAAAAATGAGTTCTTTAGTATCAGCTATCATAAGCAGCCGCGACAGCACCTTCCCTACTCAGTACAGTGAGAGCGGTATGAGCTCCCAGCGTCGTGGCCGGACTTATATAGTGCGGTGACGTCACAGAATCCCGCCGGTCTCTGATTGGCTTCATCTCTGCACATGTCATGCAGGCTATGCCCTTTTTCCTCTCAGAGTTCTTTGCCTCATGTAACGCCATGTGCTCGCAGCCATTTTATCAATCAAAAGCACGCTTTGTTCCCGCGAAGTACCCCAAACTTCGACTTCGTTCAGAACCGAAGTTTTCCTGAAATTCTAAACGAAGTCCACTTCGTTAGAATCAATTCGCCCATCTCTAATCCTAATGTAAGTACAAGGTGGCTCTTTGAACAAAACTGTGCTGCACCAAAGTGAAAAACAGCTATTTGAAATTTATACGGATAAGAAAAGGTGGTTTTTGCACCAATGAAATACACCAGCAGTTACTAGAAAATGTCTGTATCCTAATGTAAGTACAAGGTGGCTCTTTGAATAAAACTGGGCTGCACCAAAGTGAAAAACAGCTATTTAAAATTTATACAAATAAGAAAAGGTGGTTATTGCACCCACAAAAATACACCAGCAGTTACTAGAAAAATTTCTGTATCCTAATGTAAGTACAAGGTGGCTCTTTGAACAAAACTGTGCTGCACCAAAGTGAAAAACAGCTATTTAAAATTTATACCGATAAGAAAAGGTACAATATATAGAACGAAAAGGATGCCAGCTCACCGTCAGTGTTCCACCCCTGGACGTGCACGGATAGACTGGAAACAAGACTCAGGTGATCCAAACAAACGAAGAGGAAGTCCAGCTCAAAACCAGGTAGGTAGAAAATATGAAGATAGCCTTTATTCCAAATGCATTAAAACAGAGTCGACATGACCATGATGTAGTTGTAGTAAGAAAGCGCTAACGCGTTTCGGAAAATTATTCCTTAATCATAGCGTATATTGCATAACAAAGCTTTCCTTTAAATAGACCTATATCCGGTCACATGTGCTAGGAAAAATAACTTTAACCCTTGAACCTCTGGTATATTATTGAATATATAAAATATACGAAATCAAATATATAAAACGTACAAAACCTACAATAACATAAATTTTGATAAAAAACATCCTATCTCTTGTTCATACCTGCCGGATAACGTGAGCCTAATTGGTAGATCCACCATGTCTCACAATATCAAGTGTAACACTAAATTCACAGTGTATTTGATTACCTGTACTGATTGCAACTTGCAATATGTTGGGTGTACATCAACAGCGTTAAAAATCAGGATCCGAAGGCACCTGTCTGATATACGCAAACCACTGTCTGTGGGAATATCGATGGCTTCTAGGCATTTCATCGAACATCATAATAGGAATACTTCAGGATTTTCTTTTTCGGGCATTGAGAGAGTGTTTAAGCCCGTTAGAGGTGGTGATCACAACAAAAAAACTATTAAATAGGGAGACATGGTGGATCTACCAATTAGGCTCACGTTATCCGGCAGGTATGAACAAGAGACAGGATGTTTTTTATCAATATTGAGGTTATTGTAGGTTTTGTACGTTTTATATATTTGATTTCGTATATTTTATATATTCAATAATATACCAGAGGTGCAAGGGTTAAAGTTATTTTTCCTAGCACATGTGACCGGATATAGGTCTATTTAAAGGAAAGCTTTGTTATGCAATATACGCTATGATTAAGGAATAATTTTCCGAAACGCGTTAGCGCTTTCTTACTACAACTACATCATGGTCATGTCGACTCTGTTTTAATGCATTTGGAATCAAGGCTATCTTCATATTTTCTACCTACCTGGTTTTGAGCTGGACTTCCTCTTCGTTTGATAAGAAAAGGTGGTTTTTGCACCAATGAAATACACCAGCAGTTACTAGAAAATTTCTGTATCCTAATGTAAGTCCAAGGTTGGTCTTTGAACAAAACTGGGCTGCACAAAATAAAAAGTACAATTTCACCTCAGGTGCGAGGTGTGCTGGTCAAAAAGTGGTAAAAAAATGCCATTTCAATGCAGGTTCAAAGCAGAGTCTGGGCTGCACAATATACACCCTCCTTTCAAAAACCTGCCTGCCTGTCTGTCTGTGTTCGTCCGCAATCCCCCCTCCCCCACCCGTGGATGAACAGCGCTGGATGCTTCTTTAAAAGTCTCTGTCTAACTAACTAAGAACTGAAATTCTCTAATCTACCTATATTATAATGTTCACAGCTAAAAGAATAGTTGTCTATATGAATAAAGAGAAGAATTGTGTCTCTGAGCTGAGCTGTATTGAGAGAGACTAAAACAAGTCTGCTCTAGTGTGAGACACTGAAACACTGATGCTGAACAGGAATACGCTGTTCTATGCAAAATGAGTTCAATGTGATTTTACACGCCAATGACAACCATACACAATCACAGTCATGACGGTCGCACACCCAGCTAACCTGATCTATGCTCTAAGCTGATTTGCTGGCCGCCAAAATGCCAGGAAGCGCCAGAAAAAGGCATGATAGTAATAGACTATCTGCAGATTGTTACCTCAAATATTGCGTGATCGGAAATTTCCGATCAGCCTAAAAATCATGCCGATTATCACCTTATGCATGCTGTTCTTTTTTCTTTTGGGTTTAGAATGTCATTATGACACTTTTCAGACTCATTACCTAGTTTGGAATCGTATGCTATTGGCGGTGTCACTAGAACATCATTATGACAAGGCCGAAACTCGTTGGATGGTTTGGCATAGTGTAGGAAGATATATCTCTCCTAGTTACTTCTTACTGGTTATAGAAACTGAGCCCCTTTGCTTGCATTACAAGCAAAGTTTTATAGCTTCTAGCTCGGCATTTTTCCACTGCACTTATCCCGGTACCCCTGAAGAACTGGTTATCTGGTGAAACATATTGAGGGGGCCAAAATTACTTTTTTTTGGAGAGATAGGGACGTGGTTATGGAATTATAAGAGGTTAGCTGCAAGACCAGTGTGTGATTCACCACTACCATTACCAATATCACTGCAGAAACACAAGCCCTACTTGTATTTTAAACTTTTTTTTTTCTTTTGGCCAATATTAAATCTAAGTAATAAATGTTATATATTAATAATTAATTAAAAAATGTTTAGCTAAGGGTAAATGTTTTTTAGCTACTGGGACCATTTTTTGTGTCTTAGTGAAAGAAAATGTGCCTCCATTTTCTGTGGGAGATTGTAATCACGTACTGATTGAACAAGTGTTGTGCTGCAAGTAAAAACCTGCCTTCACCTCTAACCTCTGCCTCCTATCCTTCTTCTGCACTGAACACCATGAACATCTCAACTACCAAGAGGGCATGAGAGAACCAGAGTGTGTTTTCAAGGCAGTCACCATTATCATCAAACTTCATCATTGTGCCAGCTCTGAAAGTAAGGGAGGACTGGTAGTTGAGACCACTGACACTGACACCAGAGACTACAACTCCCATCCTTATGCTCACCTCTGGGTTTCTGGCTAGAAATTGATAGTTTATGTATGTTACTTTATGTATTTGATCCATGCAGAGAATAATAAAAAAGGAAAAATATAATGAAAACTTTTTTCTGCATTAAAAATCTCTGTATGCATATTGGAAATTACACAGTCACAGTTATAAGGAAAACTTGCCAATTGCCCTAGCCTTGGTTTGATGATACTTTTTTCCTTACTCTTATTTAAAACAGTATTAAGAAAAAAGGTCAAACAAGCCTTTGGGGGGGCACTAAAGTTGTGTATTTTTGTTTATGACTCAGTATTTCTGGAATTGACTTAAACACTCTGGTTACAAAGAAAAATGCCCTTGTATTATGACATTTGTCAGAAGGAGACCTGCTCTATGTTTTGCTAGATCAAGCAGCCCTGACATTATAACAAAATTGCAGCGAGCCCATGGTCAGTCACAAGATCACTTTATTTTATGCAGGACTGAGTGCTGGTTCAAATTATGGAGAGATGAGAAATGAGAAAACATTGCTTCTGCATTATCTCTAGGCACATTCATAGTTGCAATTGGCTCTAAAATGTAACCCTTGTGTATACCGGGGACTAATGTAAGTAAACCATTGTTTCTTATTATTATTATAATTGTAATATATTTTGTGTTTTATTTTAGTTGTACATAATGTGGCCAAAAAAGTTATTTGCCGTTTGCATGACGAATATCCCATTTTCTATAAAATAAAAGGAAGACGGCACAATTGTTTTTCTTATGGTAAAACACTGGACGCTTTCTCAGCCAAAAGAAACTTTATAACTTTATTTGCATTTCTAAAAAGGGTATTGAAGCATTTGTTTAGAGGAATCTAAGCAGTTTAATTGTGTTTAAATAGGAAAGATATACTCCAATGTAAAATCATTTTACAATATGCACTGGGATCAATTACAGAGATTGTTGTGAAAGCTGCTAATAGGTCATCTTCTACAAATGACCTTACAATAAAAATAATGAGGAAAGAAAACAATTATGCAATACACAAAGCAACAGGGTGCAGTTTTGTGTATCTGTTACAATTTGGACATGCTCCAGGGAAACAGAGTAGACCACATTTATACCAATATACTGAATTCAGTAAAGAGTCATGTGTTTTAAGCCGTCTTATTGGTCATTAATTATACACCAAGTGGACATGTATATACAGAGCTGGTTCCAGGTTTATGAGAGCCCTTGGGTGACAGAGTGACATTGGCCCCTTTATACCTCGGCTTATTTCAACCACCCAGTACACTATAGAACAATAATGTTACCAGATATTTTACGGCTTTTTTTTAAAGGGGTTTTCTCACCATGCTATTTCACAAAGTCACAGGCAGCTTCAGATTCAAACTGCCTGGTCAGGCTGTGGGTGGTTCTTTAGCAGCAATTAGCATATTAAGCTCCTTGAAACTAACTGAGCATTACAAAGACATAAGTGCAGGAGATTTAATCTGTGGAAAAACAAAGCTATAGACCTCCAATGAGTGAATACAAATGTTTTTCAAAGATAATTAATCTGATCTTGTTAGAGATAAAGACTGTTCCATTAGACCATGGTGACATTACTCCCTGTTCTCTGTCTAATCAGGAAGAGAGAGAAGCATGGTAACCAGAGAAACTTGTGTGCAATCAGGACAGATAAAATCTGTCTCATCTCCTGACCAGGGCAATATCAAAAGAGAAATGTATTTGGAAGAAGTCTACATTTACTGTTCCCTACATGATGACAGCTTATCATTGTAATGAGAAAACCACTTTAATGTTTATGTTAATTTTTATCAGTAAAAAAGTTTTTGCTTGAAAATATGGATGTTGTACCTATTAAGTCACTGAGAAATCTTTTGTTTTTACCATTCAGCTGTCATAGTTAGAACAGCCACAACTGTTTAGATCTAAATGCCTTTGATAAAGGAAATATTTTAAGGGTATGTTCACATGGCATTTTTTTGGGCCATTTTTTAGCGCAATTTACGCACTGGAAAACAACCCCAAAATTAGCCTCAGACAAGTTTAAATTTTCCTCATTGAATATAATGTAAAATATGCCTTGTCGTTCAAATGAAGCGTATTTCACAAGCATAATTGTGAGCCGTATTTTGGATGCAATTACAGCTGTGAAAATAGGGATAGGAGTTTTCAAAACATGCCTCTAATCAGGCGTTAAGAACATTCTCTGGTTCTTAAATTTGCACTGCAGCACCATTTTCCACAATCAATAAGTTTTTTCCCCACCAACAGACTTGAAGGGGTTGTCTCACTACAAGGATTGCTTTTTTTATGAAAGATCTTGCAAACACAAGTCACTTCGAAATATATGTCCATTAACAGTGTTCTACCTATTCTGAGATATCTTCTCTTTGTTGCTATAGCTACAGACCTGTTCTATCTCTCCTGATAGGCTGCCAGCACTGGTTGCTATAGCTACAGACCTGGCTTCTACTGCAGCCTAGTAGAAGCCAGTAGCTTTGAACTCAAAATGAAACCAAGAAAACAGGACTGAGGTAAGATGAATCAATGTGCTGGCTATAGTATAGATTCTATTGGTATCATGGTGGCATATGTGCAGCTTTTTGATTATTTTCTATTCAATTTTTTTTGGAACACGAAATGACCCAAAAAACCGCAAAAAAACAATTTAACTTTTTTTTCTTCAGTGTTCAGCGTACAGGATAAATGATGTTGTACTTTTATTGGTTGTACTTTTACAGATGCGCAGCTATTAGCAATGTGTAACTTTTAATTTTTTTATTTGTAAAATGGCAAAAGGAGGGTGATTTAAACTTTTAACATTCTCTATTAATTGGTTTATACTTTTAAAACATTTTTTTACATACTTGTACATTTGATCTCCGTAGGATACTTGACCACTTGTACATTTAGGGCGACATGTATGAACTTTGAACTCTGGCGTTTAGCCCGCTCTACTGCTGGTCATAAATCAGACGAATTCTAGCGCTTGTACAACATTTCTGGCTCAGGTATAACACTTTGAAAGTGGTTTACCTGTTCCAGCAGTAATGTGCCTAGAATTGCCATAGCGAAGCTATAAATCTATAGTTTCAGTACGGTTCTAGTGCATCCCACCACCCGCATACCCCCTGAAATCAGGCGCATTACAAAGTGCTGCAGGTGCTCTGTAATGCCCCTGATATTGGCGCCCGGGTGATTTTTAAATATAGCGAATAGGGCTGCACCAGTTTTCAGGCTTAAAAGACACCAGACATCTGGTCTCAAGTTGATGATTTAGGAAAAAAACATTGAAATCAGTTCTATCACCATATCTATAGCAAGTTCGCCAGGTATTGTGTTCTAACTGCTCTTTATTTGACTTTATTGCAGATATTTTCTACACAGCTTTCCTTGAAACAGATGCATTGCTTGCTTACAGCAAGAGAAGCAAGGCCTCCCTCCTCCCTCGGACGATACAGAGGAAAGTTCGGGAATGTGTCTTATCAGCTAATGCCTAATGCGTAGATGCAAATTATAACCTGTCTCTTAGCGACCGCCTATTAACCAATCATATAGTGATAGAATAGTCATGTGATTTAAAGTTTATTGGACTGTTACTTACTGTGAGTAAATCAGATTTATGCCCCAAACCCGAACGGTGTGGTGTGTATCTCTCGAGCTGTCAACAGCTGTAATAATATAATTCGGACGGAGACATCTAATTGGATAAGGAGTAGAGAGAAAAGATAATTCTACCCCTAATTTATCTTCTTGACACTGGCACAGCTCCGTTCATAAATATCACACTTAGTCCCCAAAGTTTACTTGATCAAATGTTAACATGGCACCTATGGAAACCTTCATTAGGCTTTCAGTTGCCATTGTAACTGATCGTCACCCTGGGAACTTGTCACAGAGGGGACGGCTGTAGGGAGGAATGTTGAATAGCACCATACCTCCTTTATTTATACCCCACAGCAATCAAAAGGGGTTAAACAGCAGGGAAAGGTGTCGGCTTCAATCCTTGCTGTTAGCGACAGGTGCCAGCTGAATATTGCAGCTGACACCACTCTCCTATTGAGTGGACTCACAGTGTGAGTCCACTCCCAAGCGCTTTACTGACACTAAGATGTACCCATGGGTCCATTGTTGGTAAGGGTTTATGGACTGAGCCAGTGAAAACATAGCTCATAAATACTGAAAAATTATTAGAAAGACAAAAGGTTGAGATTTTGGAGAACAAAGGGCTCATACAAATACTTAAACATGTAGCCCTGTACTGTCTGTGCCTGTCCTTACTCCTAAAGTTACTCATGCTCTCACTTGGCTCTTGCATACTCTACCTATTGCTTAAATTGCCTCATTTGCATGCCCTCTCTAGAGGGCACCTGTCTAGTGGGACTCAATTGACACACACTGTCCTTACAGCTATAGCTGTAACCTGACAACAGCTTTTGACTCTCTATTAGCCAATCTTTTCCTCCCTTGACTTGCAATTCTTCACTGTGACAAGGCAGCTGCTCATCACACAGGCCACAACTCAGACTAACAAAGCCACTCTCTGGCAGGAAACCTGGTCAGCTTTATATGATTATATGGACTTACCCCAAAATTGGTTGGATGACCACATGTACCATTAAGCACCATCTACAGGGCTTACCCATCCTAACCAATTAACAGCAGTCTGACTGTGGTTTCTCTGTCACCATTTTGCAAACAATGCAGAAACCACATTCACAAAAGTGCAATATACTGTAAACAGCAACATTCGACAGTATAACACATTACACTACTGTCTAATGCAATATGAAGGATGTGCAATAAAGATATCCCAGAGTCTGCAACAGTGTTACACACGATTCACCACATTTTCATTTGAATTATTTTTATATATGAAGCTGCAAATCAAACCAGTCTAACCCCTATCTACCGCCTAAAGGCCTATTAAATGTGTGTTAACATCAAAGCTTGACTGTGGAGCAATTGAGGAAGGTTTGGAACTCACCTGAGGAAGAAAGGGCACTAACATGCATTATGGGAAAGAAAGCAAGCCAAGCCAGGCAGTGTAATGCTCTGGGCAATGTGTGCTGGGAAATCTTGGGTCCTGGTATTCATGTGGATGTTATTTTGACATGAACCACCTACGTAAACACTGTTGAAGACCAGAACACCCCTTCATTGCAATGTTATTCTCTAATGGCAGTGGCCTCAGCAGGATAATGTACCCTTTCACTACAAAAATTGTTCAGGAATTGTTTGTCATGATCAGGAATGGCTTAAGGAACATGATAAAAAAGTTCAAGGTGTTGACTTGGCCTCTATATTCCCAGATCTCAGTTTGATTAAGCATCTGTGGAATGTCCTGGAAAATAACAGATCTGGCCCATTGATGCCTCCACTCACAGTGTTAGGCTGGTGGGTTCACACAGTTTTTTTACACATATTTTGCAGCAATTATTGTAAGCCAAAACCAAGAAATGCTACAATTTCTATATGAACAGAGGAGTTATACCAATATATCACTGCAAATAATAATCCCTGTAAAAACATAACTTTTACTAAACTGTTTAAAATATTAATATCTAAACCCCTATATATTACCACTGCATACCCAGGGATAGCTGGGATTTAAAGGTGTTTATACACGCATGTAGTGACATTGTCTGCCATTAAAGCGGAGCCGCTCTTTATCGGGGCGATTACTCCACTGGCAGATAATGCACAGTATGCTGTATCATCTAGGTATGCAGTGGTAATATATAGGGGTTTAGATATTAATATTTTAAACAGTTTAGTAAAAGTTATGTTTTAACAGGGATTATTATTTGCAGTGATATATAAGCCAAAACCAAGAATGAAACCTACTGAGAGCAAAAGTATAAGGGTATGTTCACATGGCGTTTATGAAATACGTATTTGGGTACATATTGCTTACCAAAATATTTACCCAAATATGTATCTAACAATGTTCCATTCAGTTTTCATTGATTACAATGTAAATTACCTATCGTCATTCAGACGATACGTATTTTACATATGTTATTGTATTACGTTTTACCGATCCATCCAAAGAAGTGACGTCACTTCTTGATCCGTCTTATGCTTTTAAAAGCCAATAGAAACAATAGGTAAGTTTTCGCAGTGTAGAAAACTTATCCAAATACATACCACACTTTCTGATATATATTAGGATACGCTTTATGCAATACATTTTACGTATTGTGAAAACGTATTCAAAACTCTGTGTGCACATACCCTAAACGAAAGGCTTGTATCTCTTTTGGGTTTTAGATCCACTTATGTTTTTGGCTCACAAAAACTGCTGCAAAATACAAATAAAAAATACCATATAAATCCAACCTTAGAATCTGCTGTTAAAATCTTGGTGGTTGATTACTCAGGACACATTATGGCGACATGTAAGAATGGGGCTGCACCATTTTTCTGACATGCTTTGAGCCAAAAACCTGTCTGGTAGATGTATGAACTGTCCTATGCGAAAATCTGGTGCATACTGAAACAGACATGACAGAATGCCCCAATTCTATGGAAGCATATCGTGGCAGATTCGTATGAAGCGCCATCTTTAAAATGTGTCACAACAAAATGTGGTGCAAAACTGTTGTACCAATCTATACCAATTTCATCCTGGCAAAGCTGAGACAAATTTCAGTGCATATATTCTATGGGAGACATGTATGATCGGGTTTTTCACCCTTTTCTGGCGCAAAATGCGCCAAGTGAGCAGTCTACGGTGTCTAATGTGCCTAATGAATGTGTTAGGCGCATTGTTCATAAGACTCAACACTTTTTACTGCGCCTAACATGAGGGGGCGGTCTGGATGTGTTCTGGGAGTGTGTCACACCACACTTGTATTATTAGACACATATATGAATTGGTTCAGCAAAACTAGGCGCATTACTGCTCGAACAGTCAGACCTATTTCAATGTGGTCTGTCTGAGCCTGAGGAGTCAAAATGGAGCTAAATTTGCTGTTAGGGAAAGAAATGTCCATTACTTCTCAACATAAACCAGTGCAATAATAAAAAGTAATTTATTATAATTATCAAACTGTATAAAATAAAAAATAAAAAATTTGATAAAAAATGTTATCATATAAAATTTATATAAAAATATATAATATCCCAAAAATATAAAAAATATCTCTTATAAAATTTATTTTAAATTAAAGAATCTAAAACTAATTTTACATTAAATAACCCACTGATGTTGTTTTTTCACATTTTAAAATTTTTAATTTTCACTACATTAAATTAGAAATTAATTTTTTGCTGCTCTCACCCTTTATTCTACATACAGCAAGAGACAGCACAGCACAGGTATGGCTGGGACCTGCGGTCCACCAAGCAAGATCAGTACCATAGTTTCTATTCTCTGACATGCTATTCTAATGACTTTTCTAATAACTTTTCCCCTATGTTTTAAGACAGTTATCAAAACTGAAAATTCAACACAACTTTGGAATCTCTATTTAAACTTGGCTGTAGGATATAGTTATTCATCTTTTGGTCCATGCATGTCAGTTTGTAAATGCAGATATACTGCTAGCTGCTTGGCCAGAATTTAGACACAGGAAATGTTAAAATAAATAAATAATGAAATAAATAAAAAGTTGCAAAAACAGAGAAAAATGCAAATGCGAAAAAAGTCAAATGTCTGCCTCACAAATACCCTGGCACACAAGTAATGGCATACTTTTATTTAGTGTGAATGTTCATACAAAAGTGACCAAAAGTGTCACACTTTTAGCCAGTGCGAAAGTTAACAATAGAAATGAATGTAGTGACAGATTTAACAAAGAAGGCATACATACATTTGCATCCTTTTTCTACATGTTTTTTTTGGACACAATGAGTCAGATATGACTTGAGGAACACTATAGCCATGGTGTCTCTTTCTAATGGAAACAAAAAACATTACCCCTTTAAGGAACAGTTAGAGCCTCTCACCCAGCCAACGAGTATTCCACTCTTCACTGATGAGGGGCAACCATCTCAAAACAGCTGTCTGAAGATGGATTTTTGGCATGGCTTTATACCCAGTTATATTACAAGGCACTTTGTTATGTGTAATTTAATGCGTTTTTGATACGTGGTTTATGAGCAGATGATGTGCTTTACCAATAAGGGGTATGGCTTATGATTCAACTCCATGCACCGATGTTTGCACCAAATTTTGCTGCAATTATTGGCATAAACTAAACCAACAAATAGATGGTATTCAGTTAGACAGCAGTGTCTAAAGATGCTCCAAATATATTATACAACATGAGCTTTAGTGATTACTTTTATGCATTATTAGACTGTCTATTTTAAGGTTACACTGTCTTAGTATGAGACAGCTTTAGTAAATTTCTGCAATATGTATTACTGACTAACAATAATAATTACCATAATAACTAAATAATTACTATGTAAAAAATTTTACAGAATGTCACTTAAACAAAGCTACACAGGCTGTGAGATGTGAAAGCAAAAATTTGTAAGCAAAATAGCTAATCTTGTTAGAGATAGTTTTTCTATGGCACTCAGTCTATCTATGGGGTGATGCTCTCTATTCTCTTAGCTAATCAGATAACATGGATTATAGGCTGGTATGCAGGTTACCATAGAAAAATGTGTGCACTCAAAAGCACATAAAAATGCTCTTATCTCTTGAGTAAAGTAAAATCTATTGACCAATGTATTTAGAAAAAGTCTTCATTTCAATGTTTCTTCTTGTTGAAGGCTAATTTCTTTTGTGATATACCCCCTCACAGAGTCACAGACCGCTTCAGACTCCCACTGCCAGGCTATGGGTGGTTCTATAGCAGTGATTAGCATACTTAGCTTCTCTATAACTAGCTGATTGTTACAGTGACATAAGTGCAGGAGATTTAATCTGAAGAAAAACAAATTTACAGAGCTTCAAGGAGAGAAAACAAGTGCTTATCAATGGTAAACAAGCTAATCTTGTTAGAGTTAAATACTCTGCTCTGTTTGACTGTAGTGAAGGGAGATATGGACAGTAACCAAGAGACACTTGTGTGCACTCAGAGCAGATCAAATCTCTCATCTCCTGACCATGGCAATATCAAAAGAGTAAAAGTCATCATTTACCTTTCCCTACAAGCTAATAATTGTAGTGAGAAAACCCTCTTAAGGTTTTTTTTTTCATGCACTATCTGTATGTTGATTCTGTATACTTTTAAGAGATTTTTTTTTATGTAACAGTAAAGATTGGTATTTATGGGGGTACAATGGTGAGGGATATTAGGGATATGATTATGTGGTCCCAAATGTCTCAACCATTAGTCCGCTACCATTTATACTGTTCTAGCAGAAAAAGATCATTTATTAACGCCGATGGATTTATATTAATTTCCATTATTAACTGTCAGAGGACAAAACAGATAATTCTTTAGGGTTCATTCAGTGTTGAAATCAATGTTGAACTCCCAGCTTCCTTTACAACTATTTGAATTTTCCTTTTATAAAATTATAATCTTCAAACCTGTTTTGATCAAAGAAGGGCCATCGATTTGTACATCCAATACAATGGTGCATGTCCTAATGATACTAATAAAACCAGGTGCATAGTCTGGCTTCTGTTAAAGCAGCATTGAAAACACTTTTACCTTATACTTATTTTATCCTCAATTTACCTTCACAATTTGCAATTGTATATGTTCAACATCTAACACCTTCCCACATAGATTTCAGTCTTGTAACAGATATATCACAATTTGGTACAACCATTCTATTGTCCACAGCAATACCAACATTATCCTCCTGTTATTAGAATTATCAAGCAAAGTAAACACTCACAACATAAAGGAGTAAGTAATCCTGACTGTCTAGGTTTACTATAAGTGTATGTTCACACGGTGTGTTGGATCCGTTTTTGGATCTGATTTTAGATGCATGTTTGGATCCGTGTTTTGGACTCTAAGCTAACAGTGTGCATTGTGATTTAAATTGCTTTCAATGTAAAACACGCATCGGCATTCAGACGAGTGATCGCCAATGCGTGTTTACTGGTGTCTTTGTGATGCATCTTTCGGATCTGTTCAAAGAATTGACATGTCAAATCTTGATCTATTTGACGCAGCAGGCATTCTGCTTTAAACTATAGGATGCATTTCTGCTGCAGCAAAAACGCATCCAAATATGCACTTTCGTGTTGGATGTGTGTTGGATGCATTTTGGATGCGATTTACGCAGTGCTTATGAATGTGCTTTTCGGATCCAAAAAATGGGTCCAACAAGCCCTGTGAACATATCCTAATTGTGACTTTTCACAGTCATGGTATTTTTTTGCATTCATTTTCGCAGAACCACAATATTTTGTCATTATTTTATAAACATCATGATAAAAACAGTGACATGACCACAATGTTTGAATAAACCATAACAGCTCACGACTAGAAAAAGTATTGACAGAGCTGGTACTCTAAAGTGAGAACCTTTCTTAAAGGGGTTTTGCCACAAAGTAAAATTGACGTGGGAAGTTTGCAAATGAAATAACATACATTTTTACCATTTGTTATTATTAAAAATTCTGCACCGTTTTTGTTTTAGCTGCTCCTATAGTGATCCATTGTTTACAGCTCATCTCCAGGGGATACGACCAGGGCTGAGAGCTCCTCCGTCCTGGTCAGACATGCTCAGACATCACTTCTCAGGCAGCTACTGAGTGTTCAAACCCCAGGTGCTGTCACTCTACTCCTGTCCTCTGTCCTCCATAGTAATTAGTCAAACAGTGCACATAAATAAAAAAAGAAACCTCAATGAGGTTTGTGCATTGATATAGAGAAAAAATCCCCTGCAGGGATTTGAACCTAGGACCCTTGTGCCTGGAGGCAAAAACTTTACCTCTCAGCTACTCACAATGCTTTACATAAACAGACCTTTCTTTGACTACAGAGAGGAAAGGCATGGGGATTTCAATCTGCTGGGCGACATGATATGCAATTCAAACAAATCACACACGCCCCCTTCTGAGCACACAGAGCTGAAGAGCTGCATACAGGAGTTATGAAATGAGATCCTAGCAAAACGCCTTTAAATAGTAGAGGGTGTCCCAAACCTTATATGACTCCCAAACAACCACATAGGGCATATAGATAGATCAAGTAACAACTCTTCTAACAATCCGCTTAGGTCAGCATGTCAGTGGTATATCATGGATTTATTTTCTTCTTTATACTTTTTGTATTAGGTATTTCTATAAACATAATGCATTTTCCAGAGTGTTTTATGCACATTGCATAGGGAATAATATAGCTTGAATTGAATGCATCTTATTTTGTTCTATTTGAAAACTATTTTATTAGATTGTACTTTATTTGATGAAAATGATTTCTTTTTTAATATAGCACTGAATGTAACGCTTTGCTTTATTAGTAGGAAACTTGCCTCTCTGCTCTCCAATGGCCCAGCAATATCAACTATCAGTGCTGGTCCATTAGAGAATACCTCTTTAATTTGAGTACCATTTCATATTTTTAGTATGCATTTTGTATTTCTTTAATAAAAGAGCATACACAGGGGGTAAGCCTTGCTTCTTCTCACTTAAGCCTCATCATATAGATATGCATTTAAGAAGTGTTTATTACTATTTTTGTATTGCTATCCTATGTTTGCATTTGGTTACTCTGTGCTCACAAGTCCATGGATGGGTTAGTTTTAAGGGGTGATGCCCTTTTACTGCACAGAGAAAAACCCTTGTATTAGAACTTTTATTTCCTATTAAAATGATGGTACATACAACATCCAGGCGGCAATGGCTTTGTTCATGACAGAAAGGGGTTGAAAGCTATCAGTAATGAAAGGAATGCAAGAAAGCAAGACTTTAGGGCACATATATTACTCACCCTAATATAAAAAAGTGGGGTATCTGCCCAGAAAAGTCCAGCCCAATATTCAGTGGCTGTGCCTGGATGAACTGTTTCGCTCTGTAGGCCCAGTTAAGTCTCATTTTAATATGTTTCCCCCTCAAGGATATTGCTCAGGTTCATCAGGAGACTTTTAAGTATGACTCTGAAGAAGCTCTCCCTAAGGGAGATTGTACCTAGTGTCCTACTGATGGTGAGGGCCATAATGGGTGATGGATCACAACAAGCATGTGGACTTCAAAACTTGAAAAAAACAAATCACTAATTTTACTTTGTGAACAAATGAGTCAATTGGATAGTGTGGAATTGGACATAAACTAGATAACAAAATATATCTGGGAAGCATTTTTTCTCTAGGAACAACTTAATGACATAGGTAGTGACTGAAAGACTACAGGACTAGTCAGTGAGCTATCAAAACCAGCACTATTTTTGTTCTTTTAAAATCCTTTACTTTTTCTATTAATGTGAGAAAAGTGTTTCATTGTGCATCTGAACTAAAAAAAAAAATCCAAAATCATTCACCAGCAGTTACATGGGTCTTTTATGAGTTCGGTGTCATCCCTAAGTGCAAGACTTCATCAATTTTGATTGCACAGTTCTCGCTATTTCTGGAAAACCTTTGCATTCACTGTGTACTGTAGGTTAAGAGATTTGAACTATGAAATACATGTTTATTAAGCTTTTTTAGTAATCATTCTCTCATTAAAATGTATCTAAAATAAAGTAATCAGCTTTCAAGTTATTCATTGCTATCAAGATATAAGTTCTTTGTGTAGGAACTACAGTTATTTATAGATGGCATTAACTAGGAATTCTCTTAGAACTAGGATGTTTCTAGATTTGATGCATTTTCAGTGGAATTTGGAATCTGCTATTGAGAGTTAGGCTATGTTCACACGGCAGTAATTGCGAGACGTATTTCGCCCCGCAATTACGCCGTGTGTTCGGTAGCGGGGGTGGGGCGGGTGGCCGGCGGCCCCATAGACATTCATTATTCTTGGCGCGTATATGCCGTGAATAATTGACATGTCACTTCTCTCCCCGCTCGCCGTATTGTGCGAGCAGGGAGAGGAGACGTAATCCATAGTTCTCTATGAGAACTGTGGATTACCGTAATGACTGGGAGGTATCTTGCCCCGTATTTCGCGCAGTATGCATTTCTGCCACTGTGGAATGCATGAACATTTTGAGTTTCTTAGTGTACATTTCTGATCAAAACTGTAAATGTACACCTACTGCGGCAAGGTGACGTCAATTCAGGTGGAAACCTATGCTACATTCTACATCTCTTGGTGTCTGTTCAGACCTCCACATTTCAGGGAGAGAAGATTCCAACTATAACCTGATCTGATTAAGAAATCTGTGTAGGTGGGTGGAGTGCACGAACCAAGATGGGAGCCAGTCATTTCCCCATGTAAACAGTCAAGAAACAAAATATAGTCAGCACATCCATTTTGAAGAATAAATGTATAGGTACACACTGGTGTGGTAGCCAAAAGCAATGCAAACACAACACAATATCAGCTTCACTCTACGGCACTAAAAAACAGTCAAATAAGAAAATAGTGGGCACTTACAGTTTTGATCAAAAATGTAAACTAAGAACCTCTGCATTTTCATATATTGCACAGCAGCAGAAATGCTTTGCCAAAAAATTCTTAAGTTTTTTAGTGCTTGTAGAGTGCTGCTGATATTGTGTTGTGTTTGCATTGCTTTTGGCTGCCACACCAGTGTGCACCTATACATTTATTCTTTAAAATGGATGTGCTGACCATATTTTATTTCTCTACTTCTCATTAGGTTAGTGAAGTGTTCATCAGTATGTATGAACATGTTGCAGGGCCATTCATAAATGTAACACATCGTACGTGCCAGGTTTGCTGTGCCAGAAAAGGAGCTCACTCCTCCTGTCTGTAACTTCGCTATCAAGATAATGATAGATCGTGATAGCAAATGGTTAATCACCTGCAGCCGGAGCTCACTCTGGCTGCGGGTGATACGGTTTGATGCCAGAGGTAATTTACCGCTGGTCCCATTCCATGATCTTGCGAGCTCTGCTTGTGAGCTCGCAAGATCTCCATCACTTATCCATACATTAATTTGCAGGAACCCTTTCCTGACCTTGACGTATGGGTATGTCAAATGTCGGTACCAGGTTAACAATTATTTTTAATTAGACATTCAACTCAATGAACTGCATTACTCTCTATGGAGAAGAACAGAAGCTCATAAAAGTAAATAATACTTTAAATGTTTTTCTTTCTACTACATCACAGTCTTAATCTGGTGGTTAGAATATTGCAAGAGATAAGTAGCTATTAGGGTCTATCATTGTTAACAACAGTTACATTTGTATTCTAATAGCTTCTTATCCTTTTCTCTATAAAGATAAATGCAGTTCATTTATTTGAATTTCTAATGAAAAAATAATTGGTAGTTATAACAGTATACATTTTTATATTTTAAGTTTTTTTCTAATTAAAATCTTATGAAATATAACTTTTTGCACTTTGAGATTGTACGCTCATTTTTGTTCATCAAAATGTAGGTGAGTGGGTCTGTAAAGTCAGGATTTTGCATATTGTATAAACATTTTATGAACCTTTTTAAGTCAAATTTGTTTATTTTTAGTTTTTACTATATCAAATAAAACAAATTTTAATCAGATATTGATCACTGTTGAAATTGTTTTTTTTTTGCTCCCGACGTTTTCACTTGGGCGGGTAGGGCTCCCTAGGTTTTGGGGGGGGACCTAATGGGCACCAAGCAAGCTCACTACGATTATTGAAGCTGCTGTATTGGTTTTATCGTAAATAATTTATATTAATGCTATTTTATTTTAATTTCTTTTTTAAACTTATTTTATTTAAATTTTTAAACATATTTTTTTAAAATTTTAACATAAGTTATTTTTAAAAATCACTTTAGTGTATTTTTTTGGGGAAAAAAACCGGTTTTTTTTTTGCCTATTTTAAATAAGAGTTTTTTTTTTCCCAGGGCCCCAACTGTTTGTCGGGAAAATTTGTCTAATTTTTTCCGGACCCCCGGAAGGGCCCACAAATGATGCACCACTTTTATTAAAATTCCCAAATGCAACCAAACTAATGAATTTTTAACCCAAACCTATGAGAAAAATGACGGGTCGAGGGGGGAATATTTTCATAATAAACCTCAAAAAGGGATTCCCTTTAACTAAGCCCCAAAATTTTCCCCCCCCCTACAAAAACATGGCATATTTAAACCGGCAGGGGTATGCACAAAGGGTAAGTTCTTTTTTTAAAAAAATTCCCTCTTGGTAATAGTTGATTAGTTTGAAAAACCCAGGGACCCTTTCACCTTTTTTCCCCCCTTTAAACAAACTTGTAGGCCACAGCTCCTCAGACCTATGCCTTTTGGGGACTTAAAAAGGGGCCCGGGTTGATAGGCAGTGACATCATCAAAGGGTTGGTAAAAAAAGGGGAGAATTTTAAGGGGGAAACATGTATGAAAAGGCGTCAAGTGAATAGTCGAGTCTCTTTTTTCTTTGTATAATGCGCCCTGTTTTTATGAAAGTTTTTTTTTGTGTGGCCCTAAAGGGGTTTTTGAAAGTTCCCCCCCTCCCTGTCTTTTGGGGGCCCTTTATGGAATTTAAAGGCCCAAAATTATAATGGCCAACCTGTATAACATGAAAAAACTTTGAGATTCTGGGTTTTCCATTTTTTTGAAAAAAAGTTTTTAAAGGGTCCCCAGATTTTAAAACCGTGATCTCAATTCGGGCGGGGTCCTATATATTTTTTAAAACCTCTCAATGGGACCCAATTCCAGGCCTACCACCGGGGAAAAACCCCGACCTCCATTATACGAAAAAAAAAATAAAACCAACCAAAAAACCTGCAAGCTCCCACTTCTTATAAACCCCTGTAGAGTGGGAAAGGTGCGGGAAAAACCAAAATTTGGAAAGGAAACCCCTTTTTACCCCCAAAAAAAGGTTTTAAAATCAATTTTTAACCCAAATATAACGTATGGTTTAACAAAAAAAAATTCAAAAAAAAACATAGCAAACCCCATTTTTCCCTGGCGGGGGGTGCGGCCCAAAATATATATATATTATATATATAAAAGTTTTAAAAAAAAATAAAAATTATAGAAAAATTAATATATAAAAAATTTATAATAAAAATATATATTTAAAAAAAACATGTTAAAACACCCACTCCCCCTGCCAGCCACCTACTGAAAAAAGGGGAAAATTACAAATTAAAAACCTTTTTTGGAAAAAAAATTTCCTTAAAGAAAAAAGGTT
This sequence comes from Phyllomedusa bahiana, assembly GCA_025379985.1. NCBI lineage: Eukaryota > Metazoa > Chordata > Amphibia > Anura > Hylidae > Phyllomedusa > Phyllomedusa bahiana. The sequence continues at coordinate 104,027 of JAODAL010008939.1, forward strand.
TTAATTTCCCTTTTTTTGGGGGCTATCTTTTTTTTCCCTTAAAAAAAATTAGATTTCCTGGTAAACCTATTTTAAAAAAACAAAAAAAAAAATTTTAAAAAAACCCCAAAACCCTTTTCAACTGATTTTAGGGGGGCCTTTTTAATTTTTTATTCAAAAAGTTTTTTCCCTGGCCTTTCACGGGAACAAAAAAGGAAACCTCCTTTATAAAAGAAATAAAAATAAAAACCAACCAAATAAAAGTCCCCTTCTTTGACAGAGGGGGGGAGTGGGGCAGGTGCAGAAAAATAATTGAAGGGGGGGATTAAAATTTTTTTTTAAAATAATTTTAAAACAAAATTAATTTTTTATGTATATATTTTTTAAATGTTTTTAATTTAATATGTATTTCCCTTTTTATATTAATAATTTTTTAAAAATTTTTTAAAATATATTGGTCCCCGAGCCCTGCCGGGGCCCACCCGGGTTTTGGGCATTTTTTTTTCAAAAATGTTTTTTTTTAAACCAAACGTTTAATTTGGGGGTATTTTTGGTTTTTTAACCTTTGGGGAGGAAGGGGTCCCTTTCCAATTTGGTTTTCTGCACCCCCCCACCCTCAAGGCGGGCCCTAAAAATTGCGCTTGAGGTTTGGTTTTTTTTTTTATTTTTTTTCCCCTTGGGTTTAAAAGGAGGTGGGGTGCCCGGGGTGAGGGGCCTGAAATTGGCTCTATTAAAAGGGGTTTAAAAGTAGTATAGACTCCCCGGCTGAATTTCACTTGAAAGTCGTGGGCCCCTTAAAACCCTTCTTTTGATCAAAATATGTAAACCCGAAAAACTAAAAGGTTTTTTCAGGTATGATAGATAGCATAGATGCTTCTTTAGGATTTCCAGTAATGTATTAACCGTATAAAGGGGTATAGATAGACTGGGAAAAAAAAGAAAAGTCTTAGAATAGCTTTTTCAGGGGAATAAAACTTTTGGGGTTTTATCTTGCTTGGTGAACCCGGGGCCCAACAAAGGGCCCCGGGGCTTTTTCTGGCTCTTTCTGTTTTGGGAGAATAAAGGGGGGGGGTCAGCAAAAATAAATGTTAATTTAATTTTTTGTAAAAAAGTTAAAAAATAAAAATCTGAACAACCCTAATCAATGGGTTTTTTAATGTAAAAATTTGTTTGATTCCATTTTTTTTTAAAACATTTTTTTAGGAGTTTTTTTTATATTTTTGGGGGTATTTATAATTTTTATATTAAAATTTTTTTGATCATTTTTTTTATTAAATTTTAAAAAATTAAAAATTTTTTACGTTTGATTTAAATTTAAAAATTACTTTTTATTAATGTACTTCTTGAGTTGGGGGGAAAAAATTGGACATTTTTTCCCATTTCAGCAAATCTATCTCCACTTCGGGCTCCTCAGGTTTTAGACAGACCCATTGAAAAAAAGGTTTTTCCTATCGGAAACAGTAATTTCGAGTAGTTTTTTCCAAAAAAAACTTTATATGGTTAATATTACGGGGTGTTTGGGGCGTCACCGGGGTCCATAACGCCCCCCGAACACCCCCCATGTTTTGGGCATTAAAAAAGTGTTTCCCCCCCCCACTCTTTTGAACAAGCCCCTTAAAACATTCATTAGGGGATTAGACATCTAGGGCTGCTCAAATTTTGTGCTTTGGGAAAGCCAGAAAAAGGGGAAAATCCCCTTTTATACTGTCACCTTAAATGTGTTTTAGCCCCTGGAAAAAAATGGGGGCAAAAATTTAAAAAACAGCTGGGTGGTTTTGTTAAAAGAGAAGAGATTAATTTTTTGTAAGGGTAGGGAAACAGGATGGAAATTTTTCTAAATAGGGGTTTTTCAAAAAGGTCCCTGTTCCTTTCTACAGTATACAGCTTCTGATAAAATGAATTATTTATGCTCACAATAACTATAACCCTAAGTCTGGGAAGAGGTTTTTCTTTGTAAATTTTACCTGTGAAACCAAGGGGTTTCCCTATCTCCTCGGCCAAAAATTTAAACCCAAAGGGTTACGGCAAAAAAGGCCAAAGAATTATTTTTTTTTAAAAAAAGATTTTTGTAGGGTTTAAATTTTTAAATTGAATAAAAAACCCTTTATATCAAAGCCCCCATTTAAAAAAAAAAGTGGCTTTTTTGGGAAAGGGGGAATAGATGTTTGCTCTCCCTTTGCTCATTTGGGTTTCCGCTACTGTAGCTACTCCAGTTCTAATTTGACATGTGAAAAAAAAAAGGAAATAAAATAGTTTTTTTCACCTTTGGGAAAACCTTGATACTGGCCCCTGAATTACATTATGAAAGGGGGCTGCGCCCTTTTTTTTTTGTTCCCTTTTTGGGCCCAAAAAACCCGTCAAAGCCCTTTTCTTTTATAAGGGATGAAAAAAGTCCCTACTCCCAAACTTGGCACATTTTTGCACCCAAAAAGAACACTTTTAAATGTGCCAAGTTTTAAGGGGGGTGGGCGCCCCAGGGAAATTTTATGAAATTTCGGGAAAATTTTGGGGGCAAACCAAATGAAACCCCCCAAAGTTTGGGGTTTTTTAAATTTTTTTATAAATTTTCCTTTAAAAATTTCAAAATTTTCAAGGGGGAGGCAAATTTTTCCCAAAAAAACGGGACAATTTTAAAAAAGTGGGGTTAAAACACTTTTTAAAACAAAAAGGTGGGCCCTTTTTCACCCTCTAAAACAATTTAAAAAATGGCTTTTTGGCACCAAAGGTTTTTAATTTAAAGTCACCCTATACTTTTATAGTGTTCCTTCAGTCACTCCCCCAAGGAATAAAGAGAGTGCAAAAGTCAAAGGGGGTTTTTCCCAAAAACCCTTTTTGGGAAAAATTTTAAAAAACAAATAAATTCCCGGGGGGACAAAAACTGAAAATTTGGGGAGGAGAAAGGTATTTACAATGAATTTTAAAATTTGGGGACTTTTGAATTTCAAAAAATACAAATAATATTTTGCATCAATTTTAAATTTACAAAGAAAGTTTAGGGCCCCGATTTTTACTGCTTATGTAATATTTCTTTCTATGTTTAAAGGATTGAAGGGGCTGCTCTTTTTTCCCAATTTTTAAACCTGTAAAATTTGAATCCCATAAAAAATTTTTGGTTTCTTGGAAAAATACATACTTTAAAACAATGGGAAGGAAAAAAATTTCCCCTGTTAGAAATTTGGAAAAAAGGTTTTTTTGTTTACCCACCCCCCCCCCCCCCCCCCCCAAAATCTAAATAATCGCTCATAATAATATGAATAAAGTGTGATTTAAAGCTTGGGAACATGAAAGGTTCCCCCAGTGATTTTTTCAATATAGGGGGTATTTTAGGAAAAAAAATTTTTTATTTAAATCAAGAAAATGTAAAAATCTTTAGTACCCCCAAAAACCCCTTTATTTTGGAAATTGTCCCCTTTTTAAAAAGTTCCTTTTTATTAAATAACCTCTAAAATTTTATGTTTTTTATGTATCACTCAACATCAGGAAATTAGACTTTAATAGAACTTAAGAAGAGGAGGAAGGTTAGAAAGTAGTGATAAAAATTTTAAAAAAGGTGTTCAAAAGTTTTTTCTGTATGGTTCCTCACGAGGCACCAATTTTTAGAGACAAATTTATTTTAAGGGTTAATTTTTTTAAAATTTCCCAAAATTTCGGTTGCAGATAATCGAAAATTTTTGGGGGAATTCCTTGAAGAAAAGGGGGTTTTTTTGAATAAAAGGTCAAGACAGGGTTAAAGGGGAAAAAATTTGGGGGAGGGAAAAACCCTGCTCATAAAGCAAATGAAAAATAGAGAAGGGGGTTTTTTAGCAAACCCCTTATAAAGAGGGGCCCCACTAACTCCTTACTTTTTAAGGGGTCTGGGGGGAAAAAGAACTTTTTAAAGGTTTCTTGGGGGTCCACCCTTTTTCCCCGAAACCTTTTTCCCCTTTGTATTTTTGATTTTTTTGGGGATTATTCCCCGGAAAACCATTGGTTACGGACCCGCTATACTTTTTATTTGGGGATCGCTTTTGGGGCTTTTGGAAAAAAACTTTTTACAAATCAAAAACACTTCAGGCGTATACCTAAAAAGGAATTTAAATTTAAAAAAATTAATTAAAAAGTTTTTGGGTTGGTGAACAAAAAATTAAAAACCCCTTTTTTAACGCCTTTTTTATTTTTTTTTTTGTAAAAAGCAAGGGCCAAATTTTTCAATGGACCCTTTTTTGTGGGGTTAGAAAACACCAAGTAAAAAGCTCAAGGGGGAATTCCTTTCTCAATTTATTAGGGAAAAATTGGTGGGTCCCCCCCAAAAAAAAATTTTTTCAAAGCCCTAAAATTTTTTTGGAAATTACAACAAGGAAAATTTAAATTTTAAAATTTTTTCAGGGAAACAGATTTGAAAACGACTTGTTTTGGGAATTTTTTGGGTTTTAACCCAAAAATTTAAAAGGGGGGGGTTTTTTGGCCCGGGAAAAAAAAAAAGTTTCTTTTTCAAAAATAATAATTTTTTTTTACCTAATTACAAAAAAGGAAAAATTCCCAAAATTATTTTGGGTGGGGTTAAAAAACGTTGTAATTAAAAATTTTAAAACTTTTCCCATTTAAAGGGGGGAATTTAAACTTGTTTTGCTGGGGTTTTTGGCCAAAAAAAAAGTTTTTTTAAACCCAAATAAATAAGGTAAAATAAATTTCCCAAAACAAACAAATTCCCAAAAACTTTGTTTTTTCCCTTCCCCGGTTGCAAAATTACGGAATTGAAAGTTTTTTGGGCTAAGGGGCCCAATTTTTCCCGGGGGGTTTCAATATGTGTTCATTAACAGTGTCCTACCTATTCCTAGATACCTCCTCTTGTATGAGTTGCATCAGCTCCTCAGGTCACTATAGCTACAGACCTGTTCAGTCTCTCCTGATAGGCTGCCATCGCTGGTCGCTATAGGTACAGACCTGGTGTCCTCAGCAGCTCATCACTGCAGGCCAGTAGTAGCCAGTAAAGCTAATAAATTCAAAAATGAATCTGAGAAAACAGAACTGAGGTAAGATGAATCAATGTAGTGAGACAACCCCTTTAAGCATGCCTTGTTCTATTTTCTCACAAATTCCATGTGAAAGAGCTGTATGGGCCTAAAATAGTCAATGGACACTAATTCATATAGTGCTTTGTGAAGGCACCATGTACTTCCTCAAAGCAATACCTTCATCACATATGTAGAAAAATTGCTGGTACCCTTCCGTTTAAGAAAGAAAATTCCTCAATGGTCACTGAAATAATTTGAAACTGACAACAAGGAGAATAAATATAAATTTACAGAAAATCAGATAATGAAAATCAGACATTGCTTTTGAATCATGGTTCAAGCAAAAATAAAAGAAACAAACTAACTGGCCTGGACGAAAATTATGTTACTCCTTCAAAAGATTGAGAGTAATTTGACCATAGGGATGTATTCATTTAAAATGTGTCCTATAATTAGTATTGCACATGTCTTAAAACTTGTAATCAGTCAGTCTGCCCATTTAAAGGGTGATAAGTAGTCACTGTGCTGTTTGGTGTCATAGTGTGTACCACACTGAACATGGACCAGGTACAGGAAAAGTCTAGAAGAACATCTCCAAACAGCTTGATGTTCCTTCTAAGGTTGCAAAAATTATTCGGAAGTTGAAGTTTTATGGGACTATAGCCAACCTCCCTGGATGTGGCTGAAATAGGAAAATTGATGACAAATTTAAGAGACGGAAAATAAGAATGGTAGCTAATGAGCCCAGAACAACTTCCAAAGCTCATTGGTCCCTCAGTTACTATGCACCATTTACAATACTGGTATCTCCTTATGTGATAGAAGGGCTTTTGGGCCCCCACAGGCTGCAGGGCCCAGTGGTGACTGCTACCGCTGCACCCCTTATAGCTACGCCCCTGCTTTAAGGTCAAGATAGATCAGTGTGTAATTTCACTATCCATCACTGTCTTTGCTTAAAAGGACTTAATAGAAGATGACAAAGCAGCAAACCATTGTTGAAAGCAAATCATAAAAAAGAAAGATTGGAATTTCCCAAAATGCATATTGACAAGCCACAAAACTTCATGGAGATTTTCTATTGGACATATAACACAAAACTAGAGCTTTTTGGCAAGTACCATCAGTTCTTAGTTCACAGATCCAAAAAATGAAGCAGACATAGAAAGAGCATTCTGCCGGCTGTGAAACTGGGATGAGGATTAGTTATGTTTAGGGGGTGCTTTGCTGGATTCTGGAGAGAAATGTGCTGCCCAGTGTCAGAAAGCTTGGTTTCAGGTGCAGGTCATGGGTCTTCCAACAAGATAATGACCCAAAACACAGCTAAAAACATGAAATACTAAGAGCAAATCATTGGACTATTCTGAAGTGGTTTCTATGAGCCACTAATCTAAATCCTATTAAACATTTGTGAAATTTGCTGTAACATGACATCTGGAGAAGGCACCTTTACACCCGAAACTGCTTTAGAAGTTTGCTCACAAGAAGTGAGCCAAAATATCTGTGGTCAGTTACAGAAATGAGACTTTACCAAAAAAAAAAACTGGAAATCCAAGTGACGGGGTTTTAGAGTGTGCGTTCTAAGAAGAGATTATTTTGAAATCTCAATATTATACATGACTAATAGTTTAGACCAGATTAAAAATATTGATGCATACAATTTTACCTAAAAAGCATATTTCCCATACTTCATGTCAATGCACTGTAATAAGTGATCACAGGCAAAAGCTAGAAATTGATCATTAGCAAAAGTTTTAGTGGAAATTACATGCACTATAGTTAGAGATGGGCGAATTGATTCTAACGAAGTGGAATTCGTTTAGAATTTCAGGAAAACTTTGGTTCGGAACGAAGTTGAAGTTTGGGGTACTTCGGGTGAACGTAGTGTGCTTTTGATTGATAAAATGGCTGCGAGCACATGGCGTTACATGGGGCAAAGAACTCTGGGAGGAAGAAGGGCATAGCCTGCATGACATGTGCAGGGGATGAAGCCAATCAAGACCGGCAGGATTCTTGTTACGTCCCCCGGCACTATATAAGTCCGGGCGCGACGCTGGGAGCTCATACCGCCTCTCAACTGTACTGTTTAGGGAAGGTGCTGCCCAGGCTGCTTATAAATTTATGATATCTGATACTAAAGAACTCATTTTTATACAGCGATTTTTGGGGGGTGTCTCAGAGACTGCTTATCTTAATGTTCTATTTCTGATTTTGTGGGGTATTGGATTTGAAGTCCATGTCGTCCATGCAGCTGCATATACATTTAAGATATCTGGTCACAGCACATTGAATATCCAAGGGGGGATCTAAGCCTGTTCCTGTTTTATTCAATTAAAGAAACAGCATTTTTTACAATAAAAAATATCACTTTATTTTTGGCTTGCTCAATTTCTTTTGTCGCAATTTACATCCAAGGATTAATTAACGTTATTCTGCTGCTGTGGTGACTAAAAAGAAATCCTTTATTTTCACCCCAAAAAATACAAATTTTTTTTGTAGCATAATTCACAAGCAAGGTTAATTACAAAATTTTCCTCTGTTGTATAGCTAAAATACACCCTCATGTAACACGCTACAAAGCTCGTAGTTTTTGGTTGCTTAATTCTTTTGCGCAATTTACATCTAAGGGTTACGTTGTTCTGCTGCTGTGGTGACTAAAATAAACCGTCTTTTTCACCGGCAAAAAAGACATTTTTCCTGTAGCATAATTCACAAGGTTAATTACAAGTTTTCCTCTTGTTGTGTAGCGTAAAATACACGCCATTGTAAAACGTTACAAAGCTCGTAGTTTTTGGTTGCTCAATTTCTTTGCGCAATTTACATCCAGGGTTAATTAAGCGTTTTTGCTGCTGTGGTGACTAAAATAAACCGTCTTTTTCAACCGGGAAAAAAGAAATTTTTCCTGTAGCAAAAAATCACAAGCGAAGGTTAATTAAAAAGTTTTCCTCTTGTTGTATAGCTAAAATACACGCCATTGTAACATGCTACAAAGCTCGTAGTTTTTGGCTGCTCAATTCTTTTGCATAATTTACATCCAGGGGATAATTAAGCGTTGTTCTGCTGCTGTGGTGACTAAAATAAGCCGTTTATTTCACCGCCAAAAAGTAAATTTTTCCTGTAGCATAATTCACAAGCGAAGGTTAATTACAAGATTTCCTCTTGTTGTATAGTGTAAAATACACGCCATTGCAACACGCTACAAAGCTCGTGGTTTTTGGTTGCTTAATTCTTTTGCGCAATTTACATCCAAGGGTTAATTAAGAGTTGTTCTGCTGCTGTGGTGACTAAAATAAACCGTCTTTTTCACCGGCAAAAAAAGACATTTTTCTTGTAAGCATAATTCACAAGCGAAGGTTTAAATTACAAGTTTTCCTCTTGTTGCGTATGTAAAATACACGCAATTGTAACACGATAAAAAGCTGGTTATTTTTGGCTGCTCAATTCTTTTGCATAATTTACATCCAGGGGTTAATTAAGCATTGTTCTGCTGCTGTGGTGACTAAAATAAAACCGTCTTTTTCACCAGCAAAAAAGAATTTTTTTTTTTTGTAGCATAATTCACAAGCGAAGGTTAAATACAAGTTTTCCCCTTTTTGTGTAGCGTAAAATACACCCATTGTAACCCGCTACAAAGCAAATTTTTGGTTGCTCAATTCTTTTTCGCAATTTACATCCAGGTTAATTAAGCGTTGTTCCTGCTGGGGTGACAAAAGATACCTCTTTTTCACCGTAAAAAATAATTTTTTCCGTAGCATAATTCAAAAACAAAGGAAAATTCGGGTTTTGAGCTTTTTTAAATGCAAATTTGAAATCGGAAAGGGTTTTTAGGGTGATAAATTTTTCCAGACTTTGCAAATTTAAGGGTTAAAATCTACATCATCTTTAAGATGGCCCCCCTTTTTTCGGGCGCTTCCTTAAATTTTTTGGGGGCCAGAAAATCAATTACAGAAAAGCAGGGTGACAGTGGTGCAACGTATGACTGGGATGTGAATGGTTGCTTTTGGCGAAAAATCACATCCCCTCTTTTTAAAAAAGAACAGCGTTTCCTTTTCGCCTCATGTCTCCAGGTCTCAAGGAAAGGCCCTCCTCTGTCTTGGCCAAACACTCACAAAATTTAGTCTATTTCTGCACAGAGAAACCTCTACATTAGCGTGACCGTCCAATTTTGTTAGATTAAGATTTGAAGAATTTATGTAGTTAGCTAAAATTTTAAAGCACATCTACCGCTGTAAAGTCACGGGGGTGGGAGCGGGGGGGGGGGGGCCCCCCGGGGCGAACACAACAACCATCTATAAAAAACATTTAAAAGTTCACCAAGACTTAGTGTAACATGTATGGGAATATCTTTTTTTATTAAAAAGTTTGCATTGAAAAAATTTCCTGATATTGGGCAGCTTTAACTTATATTGGGTAAACATCATTTCTAGTAACTGCAGGTCTCTTTGTTAGCCAAAAACCCCCTTTTAAACATAACATTTCAGATAGGTGTTCATTTTTTTTTTTTGTGACTGTTGATAATCCACCTTTTCACTAAATTACAATCCAGCAATCTTGTATCCCCACAGGGGATTTTTGCCCAAAAAAACCGGTTCGTACAAAACAACATTACTGTTTTTTTACTTTTGCGCACCCAGACTGTTCATTTTACGAGCCCAAAAAATCTTAAAAAACAGCAATTCTATATTCCCACGGGGAATTTGAAAGGTGCAAAAATACCATTTATAATATCAAAACATAACAGTTACTTTTTTTTGACTTTTGCGCACCCAGTACTGTTCATTTACCAGCTCTACGTAAATCTTAAAACAGCAATTCTATATTTTACCACAGGTGAATTGAAAGGTGCAAAAAAACCGTTATTTACAAAACAAACAGTTACTGTTTTTTTTACTTTTGCGCACCCATACTTTCATTACCAGCAACTACTAAATCTTAAAACAGCAATTCTATATTCACCACAGGGGGAATTGAAAGGTGAAAAAAAACCATTTTTTATATCAAAAAAAATTTTTTT